>CAKNXH010062234.1:0-26037 GCA_932178445.1 Andricus quercusramuli
CACAAGATGGCGTCATCAGACTTCCGAATAGTCGAGTGACGCTACACAACCGCGATCGCAGATATTCTGGTCCTGTTTTGTAGGCTCGTTAGATGGCTCTGTAGGTCTTGCCCCGCTACACGTCGCTGAGGGGTCAACGTTTCATCTATCTCTCTTACTCCTTCGTTGTGTTCGTCTGTTGTTTACCAAACATCCCAAACGTCATACGAAAATTTTATTTGTAAAAATGATTACAAGTTTTAAATAAAAACTGCTTTCAAACATATTTTTATTATCTTCTCTTTTTCCTTCAAACGCGTTTTTATGGAAAAATCAATAGAAAAACAAACAGAAATACTTCAATGATTATTCCAGTTATTATATAAGTATTTCTATTTGTTTTTCTATTGGTTTTTTCGAGTTATTAAGTTTTTTAATTAGGTTATCTACAAATCAACTGGATATATAAATGTATATATATATATATATATATATATATATATATATGTATCTTGAAAATCTGCGGGCTCGTTTGATGGCGCCACCGTCGAATATACGCGGTCTCTTCTAAAGCTTTGATGGTGCTTTCACACATCTGCCTGCCTGCCTGCCTGGGGCAGGCAGAAAAGTTGTAAGAGTAAAAGAGATAGAGAGCGCAAAATTGGACAAAAAATACTCTCTATCATGATCCAACCCACTCATGGTCTAGCCAAAGAACGTCCCATTTTCGTCCAAATCGCGCATACAAGCTCCGCGGCCATGTTTGTTACTATTGATCACAGCCGCTAGCTGTACATTTATTGAATATGACAGCGTAGCTGGTAGCGTTGCTGATTGGCTGCAATTTTTTTTGGTTGCGCGTGGCTAGACCATGAGTGTACAGAGGGTCCAGAGACAGTGTGGCAACCTAGCCGGAAGCCGCCATTTTAGGGTCTGGTTTGCTGAGGTCGGCGCGATTTTTAAAATTACACAAACGCAGATCCTGTAAAATGAAATCAATAACACTATACATTTATTGAAGTGAATAAATTTACAAGCTATTAACCCATACATTCAGGGGACAGTTAATTTATTGAAATAAATAAATAGAACAAGAAGCTATTAACCCACGCACCCGGGGAAAGCTGATTCATTTAAATTAATAAATAAAACATAACCCTCAACTCTTACATACCTGGCGGTATTTTAATTTATTTTGAAAAATTAAAATAATGAACCCACATACCCACGTGGATCTTTGCTTTATTTTAATAAATTTGAAAATAAAAGAAACAAATCTACATCATTTTTTATTTTATAAAATAAATAAAGAACCAAAAACTTTAATCCCGATACCCGAGAGTATCTTCACTTCAATATATTATCTCTATCATATCTCTATTATCTCTATCATATCTCTATCATATCTCCATTATATCTCTTTTATACTTACAACTTTTCTGCCTGCCCCAGGCAGGCGGAGGTGTGACAGCACCATGAGTTACCACAGCGTGGCCAGTACCCTCATAAATTTCATTGGTTGAGCTGTCCTTCGAGTTAAAACGGCACAGAATTCGAGAATCGAGATTATACATGAAAGATTACAGTATTCGGTTCTGATGATCATGCTCGGTTCTGATCATCGACATATAGAAATGGACCGATAATCCTGTGAGAAGCACTGAAATTGGCTTTAGAGAGAGAGAAAACATTTGAGGGGTGAAACTGTCTCTTTCTCGATAAAGCTAATTGGTCGAGAGTATTTTCGATGGGTGGAGCTTGACGAAGCACAGGACCGTGCTTTGTATCGCGAATGCCCCACTATGTTTTTCGTTTATAATTTGTCTGTCACAGTTCTTTTAAATTATAAGTCAATGTGTATGAATATTTAAAATGGTGGCAGCCTGGGCAGTTTGTGGGCGTTACAGAGATGTTTATTCAAGTATATGCTTTCATACGTAAGTAAATTTATTCAATAGTAAAATAAAAAATGTATCAACAAAAACTGAACCTCAAAATATGAAAATATTGTACCTATGTAACACAAATTTTTGTTTTTTATATTATAGAAATATTTTTAAATGCATTCCAATGTTATTTTGTCGTTAGGTTCCCATTGAAAGATGAGAAAAGAATGGAGGCCTGGTGTTCTGCAATGAATTTGCCTAGAGAAAGGGGCATCCGTTTCACTTGACACAGTCCTGGAATAGAAAGAGACAGTTTCACCCCTCAAATGTTTGTTCTCTCTATGAAGCCAATTTCAGTGCTTCCCACAGGGTTATCGGCAGGGATGTGTACGTATAATACATCACGTATATTACATGGTTTTCGACATGTATATTACTACGTATATTACGTCCTTAGCTTTCTACAAATGTATTTTACATTTGCTCACGTGACTATATGGGCGGGATTTTTGAATTTGTTATTCTAAAAATACCCAATTGACTTGCAGAAACAACTAATATTAAGCAATTAATTAATTATTCGTAATTATTCATCACTTTCCTGAACAAATTAGTTCAAAAATAATACACATATTCATTATAAATGTTTATCGTACTTGATCATCCGAAACGTTTTCGTGCATGTGGAACACAAGCATAAGTATGAAAACATGGTATCCTAACCTATAATTAATCGTAACCTGTGGGCCTTTAGTCGCTTATAACCTGTGTTTTTGAAAACTTTTTGACAAAGTAAATACTTCGCAACATTTTTACTCTCCAACTTCTGGCGCTCGAAGTTAATTTTTACCCACGGTATCCCCCCCTGAAAAGTTTTTTTTCTACTTGTTCTTAACATTTTTCTCTCAAAATTCAAATTAAATAGATTGAACAGCTTTATAAGAGGCTATGTCAATTATCCAAATCTGTTAAATGCAGTCCCGCCCGCGTAAATTACGTCCGACATCTTTGATATGTATTATACATAGTTTTCTACAATTTTCTACGTATATTACGTCGTTTATGTATTATACGTAGAAAACCTCGAGTGACATGTCACAACCCATCTCTGGTTATCGGTCCATTTCTATATGTCCATGATCTAATAAATACATGGTTTAGCCACTTGAGGGCTCCGTTTCGTCCAAATCACGCAACCGCTTAGTTCCGACATTTTGTTTTATGACCGCGCAGTTTGAGTTTGACGCGTACTCTGTGTACGGAAAAGTATTATAGGAAAATGAATATGTAGGAAGAAATAATATGAAATTATTGAAGTAATAAATTTAAAAAAAAAACTTGGAATAACTACTGACTACTCTAGAGTGCCAGAACGAAAAAAATTAGAATTTTTACATTCATCTACATTTTTGAAATGATACGATTAAATGAATGAATTCATTTCGTTATTTCGAACAAAAAATGTTACCAAAAGTAACCTTTTTATAAAATAAGTAACTTTTTAGTAACCATGAATCGAAACAGTAAAGAAGTTAGTAAAAATCAACCCGTTCCGAGCCCTGACAATATTTGTGCGCGATAAATTGTACACTGATAAAGATAATTCATGATAAGAAATGAAGATCCAATTCATCTTCGAAATTTCAGAGACAACTTTGTCCACGAGTCATCAGGCAATTCAATGTAAAAAGTAAATTATGTTCATTTGTATATATGTATTGAAATTAAGATTTACTATTTTTACATGAAGTTGAAAAGACTGTTTTATATTGTAAAATTTGGACTTCGTTTTACCTATAAATATGCGTGTGTGCAATACTATATGTGGTTTCGCCAACAACATTTATCATTCCGTAAAAAACTCTGCTAAGAATAACATAGATTTATAATGTGATTCTATATTACATGTACACAGAATGTCACTGAATACAGGGGCAACAGTTGATTCATAAAACAAAAATTCATTTCGGAGGGAACTGTTCTTTTACTGTCATGTACTTTTGAGGTTAGAATTTTGTGGCCTCTGAAAATCAACTTAATATCGTCACAACAATTTCAATTGTTATTTTGCTTTTCAAATTGTGAAATGTCCCCGCCGAGATGTTCAGTAGATGAACACCGGGAAAGCAAGTTTTATCAAAAAAAGTTATTCACTTACCAGAAAATCACTTTTCAATGAAACGGTGTCACAATGTGACATACGATTTATAAAATATATTCCATGTAATATATAAAACATTTTCTCTGCTCTTGAATCAAAAAGATATAAGTATATGCCTTTTTACATGACAAACCAACTTCGACGTACTGCTACCATTAAAAATACGGTTCGGAGCAAATTGTTTTAACTCGGTGTGTATTTGAATTGTGGAGAATTTTCTAACAGATAATGCCTTTTCTCATAAATTGTCACTTGCCACCTTCTCCCGTCCCAAATGTAATAATTATATTTCGAACGTAATAGAAATTGTAAAAAAAGGAGTGAGCAAGAGTATTTCAGAATTGTGAATAAATATTGTATATCTCGAACTCAAATTTTCCTCCAAAACTGAGGCACAATATTTTGTAATAAATAAAACATGATAATTATCATCTTATATGTTGTGGGCACAGCATCCGTATATTCCTTCATCCATTTTCAACATTACAATACATTTGATTAGAATTGAAGTATTTGTATACCTCAAAATTACAAGAAATTTCAATTCTAACATTTTACATTTAAAAATCAATTACGTTTGCCGCCTTTTCCATCCAAGATGGCGAAAAGAAGCGGTGGGTCCTCATTGGCTCAGTTTTTTTTACTTGCGCGTGGCTAGGCCATGTATTTATTAGATCATGTATATGTCGATGGTTCTGATATAACCATTTTGACGCTTTTGACAGAATAGAGTAAAATTATAAGCAGTGAGTGAACAATGTGCTGTACTGCCTGAGCTTAATTGCAATGAATGAGAATAATCAAAAGCTTTCCTCCAGTTGTGTAAAAAATTTATGAGAACAATGCCAATTGATCAAATACAATATTCTGAAAAATACAACGACGATAAGTATGAATATAGGTTCGTAATATATCTTGTTCGATCACAAGTTAAGCTTGAAAAAAATGCTGTTAGCTGAAAATCAAGATCTGAGAATGAAATGTACAGAGAATTTTTCTTGATAATCAATTATCTACATTTTTAATTGAGTGGTGGTAAATTAGTGACCCTCTCCACTTCTATTTCCTAAATTGTAAAATTGATATCTTCTATATATTTCATTATCTTTTAAAAGTAAACATAACCTGCAATCCCTTGCTGGGGGGGGGGGGGGTTTGTTTTTCTTGTTTCCGTTCGTAACTTTGTAAATGAAAGTTTATTGCTAGGAGATTTGGTTAGATTGCAAAGTAGGGGCGTCACCTCTGTTTTGGCTGGAAAAAAATTTTTTTCCAGCAAAAAACTATTGGAATATGTAATTGAACTATAAATGAAGCAATTTGATCAGGAAAACGTTTAAAATTATTGTTACTTTTGTTACTACGATGTCTCAAATATGGGTCCCTTGAGACAAGAGGAGACGGGACGTTGGAAAGGGGTAGGGATTTGACCAACATTATTTTTGTGACCAGTCTGAGGGGTGCCTTCCCGCCCCCACAAGACGTTGGAAATGGGTAGGGGTTTATTCAACATTATTTTTGTGACCATTGCATATCTATTTTTTATTTTTGTGACATACATATCTCGATTGCCATCGATAGCCAAGGGCGTCCTTTCGTCACATATCGTGACAGACCTATATTTGAGACATCGTAGTGACAAAAGCAACAATAATTTAAAACGTTATCCTTATCAAATCGCTTCATTTATTGTCCAATTAAAGATTGTAATAGTTTGTTGCCGAATAAAAAAAATTTTTCGGCCAAAACAGAGGTGACGCCCCTATTCTGCAATTGCACCGGAGATTTATTTGCCCAAATGTAAAGATCTTCAAGGGAGCGTCGATACACGGGGTACTCCAATACTGATTGGTGCCGCTGTACCGTAACTAGTTGGTCTAATATTGAATTTCATTGGCTCGAGTTGGCGCGATTTTCAAATCGCAATTTTAATTGAAAGGTTCCGGTACAGCAGCGACCGCTAGAGGAAGAAACATGTCTCAACTCTCCCTAGAGCCCTAGAGGATCTCTAGCCAGATGGTAAGATTCATTTTTTTTACAGTTTCAAGAAAAATTATGAACTGTCTATGGTTGCGGAATTTTCTGTGACACTAACCCTTTTTCCAGCTCGTTCAGGGCTAACGTTACGGGAAATTCCGTAACTATAGACAGTGCCTAAAAATTAACTATAATCTACAACTTCAGTCACACTATCCACATTGAAGCTCCTCTGTATTCTCGCTTTTCGCGTGTTTTTACTTTTTTGTCTCGCAACTTTTTCTATTATGCCAATGTTACAGTTTATCAGTGTAGTTCAGTTTGACATCTCATAAAATTTTCTTCAACATGAAGTTGTTCCCCTTCCATGGATATTATTTATCATTAATTTTCAAGTCATTAATTTTGCAACATCGGGGTGAATTTTAGGGTGATTTCTTAGAGTAAGTAAACGGGAAACAAGTTTCAGGCTGAACGGTTGAATATTTTTATCTAGTTTTTTGCCCTAAACCCCTGGCGAAGCGTTCGAGGCAGATACCCGGCTGCGGGTCGAATCAACCGGAACGAATGACCCTTTAATTGTTATGAGTTTAAGGCCGGTAACTAAAACTGAAACTCTAAATGCAATTAGGTAAATTAATTTATTCATATAATTAGAAGAAAGTGAAAAAAATTTGACACAAAAAAAAAAGTTGACACCTACTCCCTAAATCTGATTGAGAAGTAATCAGTTAAAAACTACTGATTCACTTAGGAAGGCTTAGTAATTTGAATACCAAGTTTTACTAAATAAATTGGCAGTTTTCCGCTAAAGATGGTGAGAAATACCTGCTAAAGCAATTCGCGGTGAGCACGACCTGCAGAGGCGCTGCAATCGCAACCATATGATCGAGTCACGTGGTCTGAAAACAGTCTTGTTTGAAATATTTACGTGGTGACTTGTCGTAATAATTGAAATTATTGTAATTTAAATTGAAAGAAAAAATATAGAATTGACGTACGGTACTTGAAATTATTAGTCATTTGTGAATTTGTTGAGGGAACGTTTAATAGTCGAAATATGACTGAAGGAGAAGCAGTTTTACAAGCTGGTTAAGTGGTGTTACAGGAAACACTACAAAGACCGGTAATAAAATTGCAATTTCTGGTATAAAACTATATAAAACTATTAAATATTTTAGTTCTGACAGTTCCTTTCTTTGGCCATAAATGAAAAGACAGGATTCTATTTCTATCAGCTTGAGAAGAGCATCAAGGTATGGAACAGAATGTTCGATCTTTTGAAGGTTTTTTCCCGGTTCGCAAACATTTTTCACGGTCAATGAAATTAAAAAATTCAAACTCTAAAGCTAAAAATTTTTCTATTTTAAGTAATAAAAACTGAGCTGCAAATTAAAGCACCCAAAGTGGAGCTCTCGAATTTTAAACTTTTAAAATTGAAGTTTAAAAATATTATAATTCAAATCTTTTGTATTCAAATGCTCAATAATTTGCACGTATAAAATGGAAGCTTTTAACACTTTCCAACTAAACAGTTTTAAATTAAATGCAGTTAAACTGCCGAATTAAAATTTCAAATTTTTATCAATTATACAGTCCAAAGATGGAGATTCAGTTCAAAAAATTTAAATCCACGTTATAATTTGCAATGCTCTAAATTAAAGAATCAATCATTGAATTAAAAAATGTTCAAAATTATTTAATTGTAAGTAATTTTAAGTTAGAAATGTTAAAAATTGAACATTTACATTTTTTTATGAGCTGAACACTTCTTAAATAAATTCTTCTCAATATCCTTTAAAATTATTTGAATTTTTCATAGATTTTTGTTTTTATCCTATCGAATAAAAAAATTTTCCTTCAAATCTCCCACATTCATTTTTTACACTTTTGTAAATATTTCTAAATGTTTTTATGTATTATCTTGAAATTAATTTTTCAAAATAAAAAATCATTTTTAATTTTCCTAGGAATCCTAAGAAAATGTTTTTTATTCTTTTAAAGCCTTTCACAATTCTTAAAAAGCTTCTAAATTTTTAAATCGAAATCTGCAAAAAAGCTATTTGCATCGTAATGTCGGTACGAATAGTCGGATTTTTTGGTATACGTAGGCACTACGTTTAAATTATTTGAAGTAATTTAAAATTTTTAAATAATTTTGAATTCTTTCAAAACTTCTAAAAATCTCTTCAACTTACTCGAATTATTTGTACGAATACTAGATGTTGAATTGTTATTTATAAATCAAAATTTAACAATTTGAATTACAATACAAATTTTGTAAATAGAACAATTAAAAATGTAACGTTCCTAGCTTAATTTTCTTCATTTTAGTTTTGAATATTTGATTTATAATTACTGATTTTAAATGACAAAGTATAATAACGGTAAGTATTCAGACTATTATATTTATCACCATAGTAGATTAAAAGGAATTTTATGATGGTGTTTTAAGGTCTAGGTCAAGCGTCGTATGTGGTAAATAAGGATTTGAATTAATTTATTTTTTGTCCGGAAATTTTACAATTTTTGAGAAAAAAAGTATGTCCAACTTTTATTTTAACCGTTATTTAAATAATTAGTTGAAATGTTAACTTTTTTAATTATGATATCATTCAGTTTAGAATGTGCGATTCGAAAATCTTTCACTGCCAATGAAACAGCACTGAAACGGCACTGGCGAACGGCACTGGGCTGCCAGTGCGGTTTCAGTGACTGTTTTTGCTGATTTCGGCACCTAAACGGCACTGAGGGTGATGCGACGGTCATATAATGGTCCTATTGTATTCGTCACGTACCGGACAGGCAGAGTGGTTTACAGTAGTTGGCCGCCGCCAACCCGAATCCCTTGTTAAAATTTGCTTCAAATTATTAACACTTTTTTTTTAATTTATGAATTTTCTTATGATATAGGGTAAGTGTGGGTATTATCGTGGATGCTCCTATTATTGCGGTGTCAGAGATAAATAATTATTTATAATGTTTTGAATGTATATAATGCTTTGAAACAATTCAGAACATTATTATGTGATATATTTTTAATTATTATCAATAAAAAAACTGCAGTTACTATGTTTTAAACTAATTTGTTGCAATTTGAATCTCCTATTACTTCGTATTTGGCACACGACTTGCCTTGTTGCATGTTTTACCGCGGCTTTTCAGACGTCAACAGGCGCTATATCATAACCTCAAAACTAACCTTACTTAGTCGCTCGTGCGATAATGCCTGTCAGTGTCTCTGTGTGTCTTTCATCTCAGTGATTTTTAATCCATGTTATCAAAAATATAAAACATAATTACAAGCTTTAAATCTCCTAAATTATTGGTAACTTCACTTGAAATCAAATACCTGTATTACCAGCGCAGTAATTCGGTTTCCACGGTAGTTGGCGCGCGGTAATTCATGCAGCCCGCGGTAATATCTACATGGAACATTTTTTTTAGATTCGCATTTTTCTCGTAAATCTGATTTCTTTTCACGTTTTAACGACTGAATTCTATTGACTAAATACCAAATATTGCTTTACGAATTAATGCGTAACGAATTTCCCATTCAAACACTTGTTTTTCATCTTCAAAAGTCGTCTTGATTTTTTTCCCGCTGTAATACCCACACTTACCCTATATTATATACTTATAAATTATATACTAATATACTATTCTGAAGTTGAATTGGAAAATGTTGTCTGTTTTGGCGTATCTCATTTCATTTACGAGATACATTATATTTATTCCAATTTTAAACTTTTCAAACAAAAAGTTAGATATCTGAAATTATCTAAACTTGTAGATTCTGAATTTCTAACTTTCGCAGAGCTAATTACAAAATTTTACAAATTTTACTTTTAATTTTTAATCCCTTTCAGCTGGTCTACTTCGTAGCCTATTCGCAGGTATAAATGGAAGTCGAAGATTTTGGATAAAACATATTTTTAGTTGATCAACTGTGAATATAAATTAATTAATAATTAATTAGACGATTCGGAATCATGATTCCGAATTCATTCTAAAATTGTGAACTGCAATTCAAAATTTTAGAATGTTCAGATTTTAACGTTAAAAGTAAGATTTTATTTTCCAACATTCGAATGTTTTATATTTTTGATGACAATTTAGAAAGTCAGTATTGAAAAATATTGATTTAGACCAGTAGACAATAAAACAATCAACATCAAAATTATTAATACAATTTATCTGGTCAAAACCATAACATCAAAAATATAACACATTCTAATGTTGGAAAATAAAATCTTACAAGTGAAGGAATGATGTCGGAATTCAACTTGTAGGGATTGTGAAAAAGTTTCTCTCGTCTCTCAGTAGCTTAGTAGGTAGAGCACCAGACCGGCAATCTGTAGATCTGGGTTCGGTTCCCAGCTGAGCTAGAGAGCAATTTTTTCACAATTTAGAAAGTCAATATTGAAAAATATTGATTTAGACCAGTAGACAAAAAAACAATCAACATCAAAATTATTAATACAATTTATCTGGCCAAAGCCATAACATGAAAAATATAAAAGAAACAGTTTAATTTTTAACGTTAAAGTCTGAACATTCTAAAATTTTGAATTGCAGTTCACAATTTTAGAATGAATTCGGAATCATGATTCCGAATCGTCTAATTATTAATTAATTTATATTCACAGTTGATCAACTAAAAATATTTTTTATCCAAAATCTTCGATTTCCCTTTATACCTGCGAATAGGCTACGAAGTAGACCAGCTGAAAGGGATTAAAAATTAAAAAGTAAAATTTGTAAAATTTTGTTATTACCTCTGCGAAAGTTAGAAATTCAGAATCTACAAGTTTAGATAATTTCAGATATCTAACTTTTTGTTTGAAAAGTTTAAAATTGGAATAAATATAATGTATCTCGTAAATGAAATGAGATACCCCAAAATAGACAACATTTTCCAATTCAACTTCAGAATAGTATATTAGTATATAATATATATCATAAGAAAATTCATAAATTAAAAAAAAGTGTTAATAATTTGAAGCAAATTTTAAAAAGGGATTCGGGTTGGCGACGGCCAACTACTGTAAACCACTCTGCCTGTCCGGTACGCGACGAATACAATAGGACCATTATATGACCGTCGCATCACCCTCAGTGCCGTTTAGGTGCCGAAATTAGCAAAAACAGTCACTGAAACCGCACTGGCAGCATTCTAAACTGAATGATATCATAATTAAAAAAGATAAAATTTCAACTAATTATTTAAATAACGGTTGAAATAAAAGTTGGACATACTTTTTTTCTAAAAAATTGTAAAATTTCCGGACAAAAAATAAATTAATTCAAATCCTTATTTACCACATACGACGCTTGACCTAGACCTTAAAACACCATCATAAAATTCCTTTTAATCTACTATGGTGATAAATATAATAGTCTGAATACTTACCGTTATTATACTTTGTTATGTCAACTACCGATTTTATTTTATTTTCACACGTGACACCTTACCTTAATAAATGTGAAATGTAAATAAACCATACGTCATGTGAGAAATAAATGGGACGAGACTGTTTATAGAGCTTCGCCAAAGTGCCCGCCAGGGTTCATATTTTCGTGCTCACCGCGAAATACTAAACGACTTCATAATATTTTAGTAGTACAAAAAGGGCCGCATTTAGTACAGGGGCCAGCGGGGCCATGGCCCCAGGGCCCCCACCAATTAGGGACCCCCACCAATGCGGAAACAATTCAAAATTTTCCATGCACACGCTTCTCCATCGGCTCCTACTTCGATGACTATGCTTGTTGAGATGTAGAGCATATGTTTATCCGTCGGTCGATAAAAATGAATTTCAAATAATGAACATTTGTGTAAAATTAAAATGTATTTAAATTAAAGAAAAAATGGGGTTCAAAATATGAGTAGTAAATATTCTATTCACATATAAACGGCAACAAATTTTTATTTCAAACAGAAAAATGTTGAAAAATCAAATCAACGAAAGTAACGTATATTTCAAAAAAGTAATTTTGGTTTTTGAAAGAGGAAACTGTATCACCGAATCACGAATTTTCAAACCTTTGAATTAGGTATATAACACTTCGCGTGTTTATAAGTTCGAATCCAAGTTTTGGAAAAATATGAAAATTTAAATGTAACATCAAATTCTGGTATTAATTCCACTTATTTTTATTTCAATTAGGCCTTTCTAATATTGGTATAATTTTCACATAAACTGTTAAATGAATGATAAATCATAGTTTGAAAACCTCTGTCAACTTTATTCCCATTTAATTAGCCCTTTATTCACACTTGCAACATTTTTATTTCAGCTCTATAATATGTTTTTTTAACGATTGTATAAGTGTACGAGATTCAAAATAGTTGTGTCACCTTGAAAATATATTGGAATACATGTTAATCTTATTTGAATGTTCATTCATTATTATTCATGAGAGATTGATCAGCAACCTGGGTTGGAGCAGTGTTGCGGAACGAACGTGTCATTTAAATAAATAATAACACGAGAGTTCTAGATCAATCTAAAATATCTATACCTTACACCTAGATACGTGTCTACCTTATGCCTATACACCTATCTACCTTATACCTATATACCCATATACACACTACTATTTTCCAACCGAGCAAGTCACGCCTACACCGAGAGGGAAATGGCTTAATGGTATAATAATAATGAAATAAAAATGTTACAAGTTTGAATAGCGCTCTAAATAATTGGGAATAATGTTGACAGGTGTTTCTAAACCATAATTTATCATTCATTTAACACTGTGTGAAAATTATATCACTATTTAAAATGCCTAATGGAAATAAAAATAAGTGGAATCAATACCAGAATTTGATATTACATTTGAATTTTCATATTTTTCCAAAACTTGGAATCGAACATATAAACTCGAGAAGTGATATAGTATTCCACACTAATGCACTTCTTCCAGTTTTTTGTTCATTTCCGCAATCCGCTGTCTTCTATATGTTTATCACCATAGATTGACAGAAACAAATAAATATTTATTCAGAAAGTCAACGAATTTTGTAAACGAACAACTAACCGTAAGTAAAACATTAGTGTGGAAGGGTATGTATACCTAATTTAAAGGTATGGAAATTTGTGATTCGGGGTGCAGTATCCTCTTTCAAAAACATAACTTACTTTTTTTGAAATATGCGTTACTTTCGTTTTTTTTTTATACCATTAAGCCGATTCCCTTTCGGCGAGCCTCCAGGGGTAGGCGTGACACTACCCGATTCGGGTAGTGTTTCTAGGTGGATAGTTTCTTGTAGTAAATAACTACAAGTGTGGGCTCACCACACCCACGACCGCCAACAGCAACGCAGTAGTATTATTCTCGAACGGTCACCCATCCAAGTACTAACCGCGCCCAACACTGCTTAACTTCAGTGATCTAACGGGAACTGGTGTTTCCAGCGTGGTATGGCCAGATTTGATTTTTCAGCATTTTTCTGTTTGAACTACAATTTTTTTTCCATTTATATGTGGATAGAATATTTACAAATCATATTTAAACCTTTTTTTATTTAAATACATTTTAACCTTATTTACATTGTCATTATTTTCAATTACAGTTTTAAGTTCACCAGGTAAAAATGAAAATTTTTATCGACCGACGGATGAACATATGCTTCACATCTGAATAGGCATAGTTCTGTCCTACTGAAATATTATGGAGTCGAGACTCTCGGTTTCCTTTCCCATGTCCTTACCCCCCCTCCCCCCTCCCCAGTAACAGAAGTTTTGGTGAGACTGACGTTACAGCTTGACTCCACCATACGACAAGTCACTGCTTAATTCGGACATGATTTCGACTCACAAAAAAAATCTCGCGCATACAGCTGATAGTTGAGAGTGCAATATAATCATGAATAATACAAACAATAAAGTAGCCTCGGAAACGTAAAGGTCGAATTTCGGGCGATTAATGGAGACTGGGTGTTTGGAATGCTAGAGGAGTGAGTGATCTTAAGATAAGAGAACTACGAGAAACTATGCACGTAAGGAAACTAGACATTCTTTGTTTACCTGAGACGAAGAAAAAGGGTCGCGAATTTATAAACATAGAAAATGGGGTGCTGGAAGGCGGTTGTGAAATATGGTCAGGAGTAGATAGCGAATCACATCGTAGTCAATGGGTCGGTTCAATTATGAATGAAAAAGCAAGACAACATCTCATAGATCATAATTTTGTATCACCCAGATTGCTACGGGCTAGAATGAAGGTAGGAATCAGAAGATTATTTATCGTAGCGTGCTACGCACCAGTTGATACCGATTCGAGGCAAGTTAAGGACGCCTTCTGGGACACTTTAAATGATACAATAAGTACTTGCGGCCAAGGTGAAAGAATAATTTTGTTAGGAGATATGAACGGATGGGTCGGCGTCCAACGTCAGGATACAGATAAAGGAGGGATGCTAGGTAATTTTGGGGATCCAACAAGAAAAAATTATAACGGGGATAAATTAGTCAGCTTATGCTTAGAGAAGGACCTATTTATTACAAATACCTGGTTTCGACATAAAATGATCCACACTTACACCTGGTGTAAAGGAAATAACCGCAGTATAATTGACTTCGTTATTGCAGATGAAAGACTAAGAGAACTAGTTACAGATACAAGAGTCATGAGGGGGGCGAATGCAATACTGATCATTACCTTTTAGTATCCAAGATGAACTTAGGGCGGGGATGGAGAAGAAAGAGAACCAAACAAACGAAACAAACGTAGTAATTACAGAGGTATCAGCCTACTAAGTACCGTAAGTAAAATATACTCAAAAATACTTATTCGTAGGGTAATGGAAATTACAGAAGAGAAGATATGGGAAGTCCAAAGTGGATTTATGCCAGGAAGATCATGTACAGCTCAGATATGTAGCCTAAGACAGATCACAGAAAAAAGCTTGAGAGTAGGAAAGAAAGTTTTCTGTGCGTTTATTGACCTAGAAAAAGCATTTGACAAGGTAAATAGAAGTAAACTTTGAGAAGTCCTTAAAGAGCACGGAGTAAATGGAGGGCTCCTACAAGCAATAAAAACAATATATACAGGTAGCAAAGCGAGTGTAAGGGTAAATGGGAAACTGAGTGACTGGTTCGATATTATGCAAGGCGTGAAACAAGGATGCGTTATGTCCTCGTGGCTATTTATCATATTCATGGATAAGAAAAATTCGTGGTTCGGACATCTTGAAAGAATGAAAGATGAACGACTGACGAAACAAGTGTATAAAGGTAAAGTAAATGGTAGAATACCCAGAGGTAGACCGCCGAAAGAATGGTTAAAATCTGTGAATGAGACACTAATCCGAAGAGACATAAGAAGCCATAGAAACACGAGAGCTTGCATAAAAAAGCGCATGAACGTGAAGGAAGCTAGAGTAGTATGCCAGGACAGAAAAGTGTGGCGAAAAATAGTTTGTAAACAGAGAAACAGTGGAGTGAATGATGCCTGAAACAAAGACCTTGGATACTAATGGGCCCAAGTGGGGAACCATGCATAACAACCTTGTGAGGCTCCTCACTTGGGGTGATCGCTAGAGAGATTGATCAGCTACCTGGGTCGGAGCAGTGTTGCGGAATGAACGTGTCATTTAAATAAATACACGAGAATTCCAGATCAATCTAAAACATCTATACCTAACACCTATATACCTATATACCTTATATCCATATACCGACCTACTTTATACCTATATTCCTATACACTAGTTTTTCCAACCGAGCAAGTCACGCCTACCCCGAAAGGCTTAATAGTATAATAATAATAATAATAGTTAAGTAATTGCTTCAGTAAGCATTTCTCACAATCTTTAGTAGAAAACTGGTAATTTATTTAGTAAGGCTTAGTATTCGAATTACTAAGCCTTCCTGAGTGAAAGAGTAGTTTTAAACTGAAGATTAGTACAAGTGCTTAGTAAAGAAATTGGTCAACGATTTCGCTGAGTTTTCTTACTAGAGAACTACTAATTCAGATTAAGAGAGTATGTGTCAACTTTTTTGCACAGTTATACCTTTGTATGCCCTTGAACATTTCCATTATTACTGCAAATATTGACCGATTTTCATGAATCTTTTTTTCACTTTCTTCTAATTATGTAAATTAATTAGTTCAGCTAGTTCAAATTGAATTAAGCCACGCTTTCATATTTTCAGTTTTTACATTCTCATCTAGAGAAGGTATTAGATTTGTGTAAAATTTGACCCCCCCGGTTTTTGTCAAATGTCCACGTTTTGAGACCCCCTGAACCCAAAAAACTGGTTTTCACGAATGTGTCTGTTAGTCAGTAGATTTTTAGTTTGTTAGCACGATAACTTTCGAAATAATTGATAGATTAGATTGTCCTTTGGTACACTCTTTTAGTCTCCTAAACTAAAGGTCAAGTTCGTTAGCCAGCCATTTTGGACAAAAATTCGAAAAGTTAGAGCATTTTGAAAATTTTTGAGACCATTTTTTTTCAAAATTTGAAAATTATATGTCCGGCTGTTCATAGTACTCAAAAATGCACACAATTTATTTCCATGACATTTTTCGATAAAATGAAAATTTTCAGAGTTACAGCATTTTCAAAATCCAAAAAAGAAACGAAAATTAACATTTTCAGCTAAACAACGCACGATACGAAAAAAAGTCAAGATAAGAAAAATGTTTCTTTTTGCACGCCCTACAAAATTATCGTAACGACTTTTTGAATTTTCTTGAAAAATTGAAAATTCACATTTTTATTGCACAAAAAATAATTAAAAATCCAAAAACTCAATTTTACGGCCAAACTATGCAAGATACTACAAATGATAACTGGACTAAAATTGTGCGTAAAAAAAAGGAGTAGGTAGGCCGGGAATTAGCGGATCAAAACATGTGAACTCCTACCTAATGCAACGCTGCTGAGGGCTGGTGACCTTCTCAGCATGAAACGTCAACCAATTGTGACTCTCTGGGTTTTTATTCCTTGCGCCCCCCCGTAATCTTGAGGTAAGAGAACTACGAGAAACTATGCACGTAAGAAAACTAGATATTTTATGTGTATATCAGACGAAGAAAAAGGGTTTCGAAAGTAGAAACATAGAAAATGGGGTGTTGAAAGGCGGTTTTGAAATATCGTCAGGAGTAGATAGTGAATCACATTTTAGTCAAGAGGTCGGTTAGATTATGAATGAAGAAGCAAGACAACATCTCAAAGATTAAGGATGAATTAACCAGATTGTCGTGGGTTAGAATGAAGGTAAGAATCAGAAGATTGTTTATCATAGCGTGCCACGCCCCAGTTGACAGTGATCAGAGAGATGTCAAAGACGCCTTCTGGGACACTTTAAATGATACAATAAGTACTTGCGATCATGGAGAAATAATCATTCTGCTAGGAGATATGAACGGATGGGTCGGCGTCCAACGTCAGGGTACAGATACAGAAAGGGTGCTAGCGAATTCTGGGGATCCAACAAGAAAAAACTATAACGGGGAAAAATTAGTTAGCTTCCTTATCTCTAAGCCGCACGCTTTTATCACCTTGCCGTCCTCGCTTCGCCTCGCCTCGCTCGCATGTTCCTACTTTTTCGCATTGCCTCCCTTGCAAACCTCTGTTTTCGCTCTAATACATTTACAATTACTTTACATCTTACTTATATCTGCTTTCTCTCCTATTTACAATCTTTCCGTCGCTATTCCTCTTCTTCCTTCTCTTCATCTCCATCTTACCCAACACTCCCTTCACCCATGCTACTTCTTTCCACCTCCACGCACTCCTCCAAATGGTGCTCCACTCTTGCATCCCCCTTTCCACACAGTTCACACATCCTCTTCTCCCGAGAGAGCCAGAACCTATTGAAATCCTCCATGCACCCACACCTCATCCTCGCCATAAGCTCTTGACTTCCTTTCTCTCCTTTCTCACGTAAATATTGCGCTCTTGCCCTTGGAATAATCCACACTGAGTTCCCGTTAAACCTTGACTCTCTTATTCTCTCTTCCTCTTCTGTCTTCTCTCTCTCCATGCCGTTTTGCTTAACCAAGCCATAAACCTTCCTTCCTCGTGCATCCTTCTCACTTCATCCATCTGCTGTCCATTCATTCTAAAATACCTTTCCCTTGCAGCCTCCATCTTCCCACCCCCTCTCCAGTTCTGCTTCTCCCACCAACACTCCCTAACTAGCCTACTTCCCCCCTCTTCCAAAAATTTCTCCTCATATTTACACGCTCTGCTCCCTGCTAGAATCCCTACACTCGTTCTCCCCGCCTCTCTCCTAACAAGATACTTAGGCGTGTTCCTTGCCAACCCCAGGGTCCACTTTACATACCTCTCATGCGTTCTATTTACCTCTTCACTTTCCTTCCACCCCCACACCTCTACTCCACACAATAGCACACTCATCACTAGCGAATCAAACAGTTTCATTCTCCGTCCAAAATCATCTGCGAATAGCTTCGTTCCCAACCCCCACACCTGCCTCATCACCACATTTGCCCTCCCCACTCTGTCTTTTATGTGACCATCCACTCTCCCATTCCTCCGAAACACGAAGCCTAAGTACACAAACTCTTTCACCTCCTGCACCTCCTTTCCCTCCCACTTCCACTCTCCTCCCTTATATCTTCCCCCTCCTTTTCTGAACACCATAACCTTGGACTTTTCCGCATTCAGCTCTAACCCCTTCTTATCCAGGTATCTTCTCAACCTCTTCATCATCTCCTTTAAGGCCTCCTCCCCATTTGCCAGCAACACTATGTCATCTGCATACGCTAGTGACCAAATTCTAACCCCTCCTATCCTGACTCCTCCTACCACCCCGGCCTCCAGCCTGACTTTCCATATCCGCAATTAAAATCGCAAAAAGCGTTGGGCTAAGTGGACACCCGTGCCTTAACCCCCTATCCATTCAGAATCCCTCCGAAATCCCCTCCCTTCCTCTTACCTTGCCTTTGGTCTCTTCATATATCTCCCTTACCCTCTCAATGAGGCCTCTCTCTACTCCCCTATCCTCCATCGCCTCCCACAACCTCCCCCTATCCACCGACGGAAACGCGCCTTTGAGGTCCACGAAAAACGCGTACACTCTCGTCCCCTTCTTCGCTAATTCTCTATCCACCACGTGCAGCAGAACGTAGATATTATCGATAGTACTCCTACCCGCCCTAAATCCCGCCTGCGTCTCCGGCAATATTCCTTTCCCCTCGACATCCTTCCGCAGTCTCTCTGCCACCACCATCGCGTATACTTTATACGCCGTATTCATTAGCGTGATCCCTCTATAATTTTCCTGCCTATCTCTATCTCCTTTCTTATACATTGGCACTATTAACCCTTCTCTCCACCCTCCTGGGAATCCCTCGTCCCTCCATACTTTCTTCACTACCTCCTTCAGCCTCTCCCTAACCTCTTGTGTACTAAATAGGCATGCTTCTTTCTCTACCCCATCCAGCCCAGCTGCTTTTGACCTTTCAAACTTCCTTATCTGCTTCTCTATCTCCTCGTCATTCAACTCCTCCATGTCTGCCTCCCCCGTTCTTCTACTTCCCCCATCCGTCTTCCTTCAATCTGAGCCCTGGAATGATTCTTTAAAAAATTCCCTCCACTCCTCACTCCCTATCTTCTCGCTGACCCCCACCCTACGCTTCCTAAACCTATTTATTATCTTCCAGACGTCCCCCTCTGTCTTAACATTTGATAACTCCTCTTCCAGATCTTTCTCCTTTTCCTGTTCTTTCTTCTTGCACATGAATCTAAACCCCTTCCTCATCTCTACGTACTCCTCCCTTCTCGCATTACCCTCTTTCCACTTCTTGTACTTCCTCTTCATCTTCCTTTTCATCTTTTTACATTCCCTATCCCACCACGGCTTCACCATTCCTTTCTTCTTCTTTCTAAATACCTTCTTTTGCACACACCCTTTCACCTTCTCTTTCAGATCCTCCCATATCTCTTCCACCGACTCCCCTCCAAAGCGTACCTTTCCTAGCTGCTCCTGATACTTCTCTATCGCCTCCCTCGTCCAGGTCACCCTCTCCCCTATCGAGACTTCTTCCCCGCCTTGTCTTCTGCCACCCTCACCTCTTATCCACAGACTTAATGGCTGATGGTCTGATTCTACCCTCCTCTCTACTGCGAATTTTTCCTTCTCCCTTCTAGTCTCCAAAATAAGCTTAGGGCGGGGAGGGAGAAGAAAGAGAACTCAACAAACGAAACAAACGCGAAACAAGATTGAAAATTTACAAGAAACCGGAAGTGCGGATAGATTTTTAGAATAAGTTAAACAAGCGCATAGATAGAGCAACTTGAGATGCGCTTATAAGCAATAATGATATGGAGTGCGCATGGACTATACTACGGGATATCATTGTTAACACTGCGAAAATTAACGTGAATAAAACAAAAATCATACTGTTTGAAGGAAAAGGTGATAAAACAATTTGCAACATTGTCCTAAGTGATGAGAAATTAGAGAAAGTTGATAAGTACATATATCTAGGTAGCCTATTCACTAGTGACGGGAAGATAGATGGGAAGATAGATAGCCGCATAAACGAGGGTCAGAAGGTGATCGGCAGAGCAGGGTCCATTCTCAGAAGTAAAAATATATCAAAAAAGCTAAAATGGCGATACATAATTCTATATTTGTACCGACTGTGCTATACGGTAGCGAGGCATGGACCTGTTAAGAAAAGGATAAGGGTAAAATTAACGTGATTGGCATGATACATCTGCGCACAATTTTCGGGAAAAAACTGATGGACAAAGTCCGAAACGAGACAATCCTCCAAGAATGTGATACAGGAGAGACACTAGTTGGCATTTTGGAAAGAAATCAGTTAAGGTGGTTCGAACATCTTGAAAGAATGAAAGATGAACGACTAACCAAACAAGTGAATAAAGGTGAAGTAAATGGCAGAATGCTCAGAGGTAGACCGCCAAAAAAATGGTGAGAATCTGTGAATGAGACGTTAATCCGAAGAGAAATAAGAAGCCATAGAATCACGGGAGCTTGCATGAAAAAATGCATGGACGTGAAGGAAGGTAGAGAAGTATGCCAGGACAGAAAAGTGTGGCGACAAATAGTTTATAAAAAGAATGTGAGTAGAGTGTATGACGCCTGAAACAAAAGACCTTGGATACTAATAGGCCCAAGTGGGGGACCGCACACATAACAATTTTGTGAGGCTCTTTACTTGGGGTGATTACTAGAGAGATTGATCAGCCACCTAGGTCGGAGTAGTGTTGCGGGATGAACGTGTTATTTTAATAAATAACACGAAAATTCTAGATCAATCTAAAAAATGTATGTGTTATTAAACAAAATAGGAACAATTTTTCGAAAAACCGGCTCTTAACGGCAAAACAGAACACTATTTAGATGACATATGCAAAAAATTATACAAAAATATTCAACCATGCGGCCTTAAAATGAAATACCGCAAACCTATTCTAATAAATCCCCTTAATGATACGGATTGGAAACACAAATCGGACAACTAACGCCATGAACTTGGTGTGGTCGTCGGTCCAGCCCGCGGCCCCCTGCCCCATAGTCTCCGTTACCCAGACGCAGCAGAGCGCTGGAGATTTCACTTAATACTGAGTTCTATTTGTAAAGTTAAGAAGAAAAAGTAATAAAAGTATTTCAAAAAAGGTATAATTGGCTGAAGTATCTTGAGTTCATATTAAACAATGTTTAACCAAACAATCAGGCTGTATTAGTCTATATTATATATTTTTAGCGAACTTCTTTTGCAACTTTAACTTCTTTTACAGCTTTCATCAGAAACAAGATTAATAAATTCAATTTAAATATTGCATCATTGAGCATATAAATTTCTGAGTAAAATTAAATTAGTTTACGACAATACTTTTATTTCCTTAGAATACAATAGATAAAATCATTTAAATCTCTTACAACACTGTATACAACTGTATCAATGACATTACTGTGTTTATCTTCTTGTTACGCGGAATTGATTTATAATTTCATGCTCAAATTTTTGAGGTTCTGTTGGAATATTTATCATCACATAATATACATATAAATACGCTTTAGTTATTCAAAAACACATTTACTGGCGTTACAGGAGCACTTTAAATATAAAGTACACCAAATTATTGTTGATGTATTTTTAAAATCGGTCTAGTTGATGAAAAAGTAATTTATTGTATGAAACGAGGGGTGACAGCTCTGTCGATTGGGTGTGAGGTCAAGCTGATTCAGGATATTCCAGTGACTTGCGAAGATTTCACTGACTTCAGGAGATTTCAAGTGACTTCAGGAGAAATCAAGTGACTTCATGCGAATTCACGTAACTTCATGTGACATCATGTGAATTTAAATGACTTTAGATACTTCAGGAGATTGCAAGTGACTTCAAATGAATTCAGGTGATTTCAAGTGACTTCACGTGACTTCATGTAAATTTAAATTACTTCAGATATTTCAGGAGATTTCCTGTGACTTCAGGAGAATTCAAGTGACTTGAAATGAATTCAGGTGATTTCAAGTGTCTTCACGTGCCTTCATGTGAATTCAAATGACTTCAGATATTTCAGGAGATTTCCAGTAACTTCAGGAGAATTCAAGTGACTTCATGTGAATTCAAATTACTTCGGATATTTCAGGAGATTGTAGATGACTTAAGAAGAATTCAAGGACTTCAAATGAATTCAGGCGATATCAAGTAATTTCACGTGACTTCATGCGAATTCAGTTGACTTCAGATATTTCAGGAGATTTTAAGTGACTTAAGAAGAATTTAAGCTCTTCAAATGAATTCAGGTGATTTCAAGTAATTTCACGTGACTTCATGTGAATTCAAATGACTTCAGATATTTAAGGAAATTCCAAGTGACTTCAGGATAATTCAAGTAACTTGAAGTGAAATCAGGTGATCTAATGTAACTTCAGGTGAATTCACGTGACTTCAGATATTTCAGGAGATTTCAAGTGACTTTAAATGAATTCAATTGACTTCAAATGACCTTAAGTTACTTAAGATAATTTCAGGAGATTTCAGATATTTTAGGAGACTTCAATAGATTTCTCGGGAGATTTAATGGCAAGTGTACACCTGACTTCACGAGTTGTCAACCCTTCGGTCTGAACTCTGAAACAATCAACAATTTCCGATTACCTAACATATTCGCTACGATGCTGCCTTTTGTTTATAATTTGTACGTATGTACTCATTTACAATCCATCGGTAAACAATAACATCAATTAAATTAAAATGATTAAAATTGACATTTAGCAAATGGTACATTCAGGCCTGGCACAACGGGGCTGTCATGTTTTGGATGATTTTTTTTATATATGTGACGTGCCACGAAAAAAGGTACCTAACACGCCGAGAGAGAATTTTACAGGGCAGGTGATTTAGGGAAATGCCACGAATGGGAATCACGGCCGAGAAGCGCAACCCTAGAAAATAACCCCCTCCACTTCCAACCGTCTTATGCTAAGCGCCTGTGTGCCTTCTCAGACGATCCGGGTAATGCCTACGAAAGACACAAACGCGCTCTCTTACCTTCACTGCCAGGCTCAATTAAACAAAAAATTATCGCTTATATAATTTTTCTGATTTTTGAATTAAATAGGGTGATATTAAATAGGCATTAAGAAAAAGCAGAAATAATTAAAAACTTAATGGTGTTTACAAATGAACTGAAAAAATCATATAAAAATGGGAGTAACTGTGACTAATAGTTCTAAAAAAGAAAAATTCAAGAAAATATGTAGTTTTATATGAATGACATTTTATTTTAAGATGCATTTTGCAAGCACAAGTTCGAATTTTATATTTCTATTATTTATTCTGCTGATATTATTGATTTTATTATTTGTGAGAGTTTAAAAAAAATGGTGCTAAAATTATAAATGTAGCTAATAAATAAAATTCATAATATTTAAGACCTCAATGACAAAAATATTTAAGACAAATACATGATCAGAAGAATGAATAAAAAATACATCTCTAATGTTTAATATCAATATAATAATATATTACGGAGTTAATGCCGAGGAGGGAAATCGGGAAATTGAGGAGCCGAGAGTGAGGGCTGAGACATAATAAAAGGTGCGATGTTTAACTTAAGAGATGTTTATTGCCTCTTACAATCGGTAGACCACCAGTCCGTGGCAGGAGGCAGGCGGTCGAAGGAAGAGAGTGAGGATGGTAGAGCGACAAAGTGGCGGAGATCCTGTATGGAGGCGATACTGCTTCCTGGAGTTTGAACGGAGCCGGTAGACGTGTAATCAGCACGACACAGACACTTTCGAAAAGTAGCTTTAAGGGAGACGAAAGAGCCAAGACTGAGCAGCGACTGTGCTGTTGCTAGGAACTTCGGGTCCCCTCGGGGGGTTCCGGTCCGACTCGTGTGCGGCCCGGCAACACTTTCGTGCAGGGTCGTACCGAGTGCCGCAGTATGGTAACATAATGAGGAGGTTCGGGTGTATACCGAAAATTGAGTGGAGTTCTCTGTCTAGTTCTAGCCTAGTTTGGGAGTCAATGTGTAGTTCCAGTTCTATAGTGCTATCGTATATTTTCGTTTCAGTCACGTTAATATTAAGTAAGTCTTGGATTCGTCGGTTAATATGTTCCCAACCCCCTTTTACGTATGTTTTCCCGTTTTCGTGTGGAGTTGAGTAAGTTTGTCCATACCTGAAAGGTCTGCTATTACAAAACGAGTCATGAGCAATATAAATTTGTTTCGGTATGGGTTTTCCGCAAAATTGGCATTTAAGGTTCTCCGGGTTTGTCGCCGAATTATTTAGGATTAGCGCTATCCCAGATAGCAAAGTGATTTTCTAGCACGACGTGCGCGCAGGGGATGTCACAGCTGCGTCCTCATATGCGTGACAGATGTGTCGCACGTCGTGAGAGTCGCACGTCATGCGTGCCGGTGCGGGTATGGTGCGTGCACACATTTAGGATTTTTAGAGGGTACAGAAAATATTTGCATTTATATTTTTAAATGAAGAGCTGGTAATTTATCATGAACGTATTTTTTATTATGGGTGGAAGGAATATATATATAAACAATAATAAATATTTTTAGCTGCAACTACAAGATACAGGCACATAAAACTGACACAAAACATAATGACGCAGGTAAAAAGTGTATTTTTCGTTTAAATAATAAAAAAAATGATGACCTAAAACAAAAATTACCTTTTTTTAATTATTTAAGCCAAAAATAAACTGTTTATAACCGTTCTCACGTCTCTTGTTGAAGTTTCAGCGAAAGATACTTATTATTTTGGGCAAAAGCAGGCAAATATAGTAAACAAAAAATGCCCTTAACGATACTAACATTAAAACGCACGCATTTACATAACAGTAATATCTAATATCACAAACTTCAGGATTTGATACTTTTGCGAGATTAGCACGTTTGTGTTCACAATAATGAATATATTTTTCGCTGAAACTTTCAGAAATTGTATGAAACATGACAGAAACGGCAAATAGCTTATTTGTTGTTTGAATGATACAAGATGAACAAGATTGAACCGACATTAACTGTTTTTAATTATTCAAGACAGAAATAGGCTATTTATATCGAATTTCATGTTTCTCAAAGTTTCAGCTTAAGATATTTCTTATTTTGGGCACAAACAGGCAAATATCGTAAACAAAAAATGCCCTTAACGATACTAACATTAAAACGCACGTATTTACATAACGGTAATATCTAATATCACAAACTTCAGGATCTAATACTTTTGGGAGATTAGCACGTTTGTGTCCACAATAATAAATATTTTTCGCTGAAACTTTCAGAAATTGTATGAAACATGACATAAACGGCAAATAGCTTATTTGTGGTTTTTATAATAAAAGATAAACAAGATTGAACGAAATTAACTGTTTTTAATTATTCAAGCCAGAAATAGGCTATTTATATCGAATTTAATGTTTCTCAAAGTTTCAGCTTAAGATATTTGTTATTTTTGGTACAAACAGGCAAATATCGTAAACAAAAAATGCCGTTAACGATACGAACATTAAAACGCACGCATTTACATAACAGTAATATCTAATATCACA
>CAKNXH010062234.1:26047-69352 GCA_932178445.1 Andricus quercusramuli
CTCAAAGTTTCAGCTTAAGATATTTCTTATTTTGGGCACAAACAGGCTAATATCGTAAACAAAAAATGCCCTTAACGATACTAACATTAAAACGCATTCATTTACATAACGGTAATATCTAATATCACAAACTTAATAATTAAAGCTGCAGTTTAATCATCATCTGCATCTTCGTTTGCGTCGTCGTCTCGATCTGCTCCGGCATCGTCTTCGTCATCGTCTCCATCAACTCCGGCATCGTCGATATCTTCTTCCTTCTCGCTCTCAGGTTGATTTTCCTCGACCTCTGACCTCTGAAGTGATTTTCTGTAGCGTTGCTTTGTTGCTCGAAGAACCTCTTGAATTTCCATCTTATATTCAGCTACGTTGGCCGGCCCAGGAAAGAGAGGACAGTTCTTTGCAGCTTCTAAATGAATGAATACTTCTAAATTCCAAATTCTTCGTACCTGTGCAATTTTTTCCAATTAAATTGGCATACGAGTCTGTCGGTCATCACTACTTTTAATGCGCAGTTAAGAAATTCGCGCACCTTAGCACAACTAAACTCATTGTCCATACCCAGACCATGCATTGGTGGATTGCAATGCATATCAGAACCACTAGTTTGATTAAAGTGTCGCTCGGAAATCGATTTTTCTATAAGTGGAGACAACGTTTGACCTAGATCTTCATTCCTTAAAGCAGAAAAAGAACAAATAATATTAATTATTACATAAATAAAGATGATTTATCATTTTTGTTCAAGTTACTTGATAGTAATGGAATAAAAAGTAGATTTAAGCATACATTAACTTACGAAGTAAAATGTGATCTGGGATTTGCAGGCAAATAAGTCGCAGAAGACGTAGATCTTGCTTTTGAAGAATTCTTGGCTGCTTTCGGTACAGGCGTTAGGACAGACGTAGATTTCGATGTGGATGTGGCTGGTTTTGGAAAACTTGTTGCTTGCATTTCATCGTTTGTTATTTCAGCGAGTTTATCCTTCAGTTTTTTAATCTTGCTCTGAACAGACATCGACAAGCCTGACGATACGTTTCTTTTGTAAGGAGCCTCATCACTAGAGGATGTTGTAAGCAGATTTCTGGGCGTTATGATGTTCCTTCCACAACTAGACTTTCGGATGATCTTTTGCACCTTCGTTAAATTCTTTTTTCCTTTATCCATGATTCTAAAAATTTCATATTACGATGTAACTGATAATATACATTGGCAGTGGAGAAATTCTTCAGTTTAGGTTTATTAATGAAAAGTGTATAATGTTTTTTGGGAGCAGAATATCTGAAGTGTTATAAATTGAATAATATTAAATTTGGATCATTTAGAATTGTACAATATGAAATCATTATGAAAATTAAAAACTGGAGTTATTTTTTATGTCACATTTCCAGGCAGAACAAATGGTGTTAAGAAAGTAACACAAATCCATTCATCTGCAATTGCAACTTCTTCTTCTCCTTCGGCATCACTCCATTTTGGCATCCTGTAGCTTTTATTCTTTATGTCTTTTAAACTGACTGCTTGGAGTGTACCCCTTAAGTCTGAGCAGTGGTATACGCTTACGTCAGAAGATGTAACACCAGCATCATATACTGGGGTCAAGTTCCGAAACTCTTGAATCACGATGAAAATATCTTCCTCCATTCGAAAAATGTTTTATTACGCACACTTTTGATGTTTTAAGAAAACAACAACTGTCGCGCAAAGCAGTCGAGAACGTTACGTTACCGACTACCAATTTGTGGAATTGTTGGCAAACGTGGGCAGGAATCTCTCGTGGCAGTTGTCCTCCAGCGTCAGGTTGTAATAAACGAATAACATCATTATCCAAGTGCGCGAAATCAGATTCAGAGCATTCTTTCATCCTTTTGTAATACTGTTGGAGAGATTGATTTGGCTTGCGAACATGTTTGGGAAATTCGGGCATGCTATTTTCATAAACAAATGCACTGCACGAATCCAAATTGCCCACATTTTCTGCATCGCTTACAATATGTAACAGGGAGTGCACATTGTAGGATAGGAATTGTTGCCCGTATAGTTGCTCACACAATGTTACCAATGACTCCAGAACCTCTTGACAATAAGGGTACATTTCTGGGGATGTGTCCTCTGAAAGGAGAAGACGTATTGCTGAGAGAAGCATCATGAAGTGGTTATAATATTCTTCAAAAAATACATCTTTCAGAACAGCTGGAGATGTATAACAACAAATTTGTCTAGATTCAGTGGCTTTGCATTCACTGTACGTTGTTATCTCATTTGGTCTGCGGCGATTAAATTCTGATGGACAGTAATCTCTGAGGCTTAGCATTCGCGAATCATCTATGTTTAGTTTCCTTGCATTCAGTCGTTGAAATCCAAACTTAACATCCACCTGGGCTTCAAATACTTTTTTAACATTTCCAAACCACACGGAATGCATAATTTCAAATTGTACATGTGTTACTAAACCCAGTATTTCAACTAGTGGACTTCTGCCCTTTTTGGAGATCCTCATCAACGAAATTGCAATACTCTTCATCCGTTCTTGGCGGATGTCTGATGCCTGGAAAAACCATTCTTCCCTCAAACCGAAAACCTTCAACTTTGCATTTCGAACACGGGCTGGTTGAATTATGTCCATAGTGGTTCAAGATAAAAGCTCTAGCAGGTGCATCCGCAACAAAACATCGAAAGAATAACGGAATTCGAAGATTTCTTACTAAAATTCCACTTTAATTCTGAATTTCTGTAATTTCCTGCATCAGCTGTTCGTAGAACTCAAACGCATTCGTAGGTTTGTGCCTTCCTTTGAATATACCGGCAATCATCGGTCTTTTGTCCGCTATATTAAAAACTCTGAACTGATGAGGCCAGAACTGGTCCGAGCCTTTGTTAATCTTACCTCCATCGGTACTTAAATCAATTTCTAATCGGTCGGGTAACATAATTTGAGTAAGAGTTTCTAATTTTTTCATGAAAATGCTCTTAAAACCAAGGTGAAGATATTCTCCTCCAACGACTTGTTGGATAATTGAGGTCACTACGACTGTCGGAGTTTTCAATAATGTTCTTGTGTCCTTTGGCAAGTAATTTAAATTGTAGGGATACTCTCTCAGTGTTTTCAATAAAATATTGCCTTGGTTGTGTTAAAGACCTGCTGCCAAAAATGCATTTTTCAACACTGTCTTGCTCACATCTCCTACATCGCGAAAAGCGTTAACAAAGTCAGCATCTTCTTCCTCCGAAGTACTCGTATCACCTTCCTGATCCAATTCTGGCCTTGGAATATCGGCATCAACGTCATTCATATCATGGTCCCTGTCCCCTGCAGAACTGACAGTTGCTCGATCGTCATCAAAAGTCTGATCCTCAACAGAGTGCTGCGAATTGTTCTCGGGTGTAAATGTTGGTACATCATTCATTTCAGACCTCTCTTCAGAGTCAGAACTGGGATCGATGGAATTATTCAGTGTTGAAGTAAATAATGTTAAATACAAGTTAAATTTGTTTTTGAATTCTGGCGCGAGAGTATAGTGGTCTGTCCTTTTCTATGGCACCACTGCAAAGCCTTGATTATTATTATTGTCAAGTTTTTTTTTGTCGTCGCCATCTTGTTTCTCTAATGTCAAAAAGTAAACAATTTTTTGTTCTTTCTCGACGTAATAAATCAAAGTTTGTTCTCAATATACGAGAAAGCGACTTTTTATTGAGTAAAAAGCCAACAGGTTATGGACTCCAGTTCATGCAAGTAAAAAGTATAGTGCGCGAAAAAGTTTTTTCGTGTAATTACGTCGAGATTGGTTTCTTTGCCGAGTCTCGTCATCTCAGCATTTTGTAGAAAATAGAGCTGGTGAAACGCATAAAACCCTTGCCCAGTGAGGCAGATTGGTCTATTTGGAAGAGGAAACTACGAGATATTTTGGACTATCATGAAGGTGCGTTGGACGCGATTGATGGGAGGTTAGAAAAACCTGAGCCATTATCAGCAGGCGCTACGCAAGAGAAGAAACAGGAGCACAAGAAGGCGAGTGATGCATTTCGAAAAGCAAATAGCTACGCAAAATCTATGATTTCAAGTTCAGTAACAGATGCAGTTTATCAAAAAATTATGGATAAAAAGACTGCTCGAGAAGCGTGGGAAGCGCTGAAAGTAAATTTTGAGGCGTCGTCGAAAGATCAGCTTTTTAAAATATGTACGGAGTTTTTTGGATTCAGCTGGAGCAACGGAGAGGATGTTTCAACCCACGTCGCAAAATTGAGAAATTTGTAGAACGAGCTGAACAACGGCTTGAAATTGAAAAATGAAAATGCGTTACCAGATCTGATCCTTGTCTGCAAAGTTTTGCATATTCTACGGAGTGATTTCGAGAATTTCAGATCCAGCTGGATGCTATTATCGAAAGACGAAGGAGAAACGTTTGACGATTTGGTCACCCAGTTATGCATGTATAAAAGAAATTTCAAGAAACCTGTCGAGGGTGTAAGCGGAGAGGCCCCAAAAGTCAAGAGAGAACGATACATGCAACTATTGCAAAAGAAAAGGGCATTGGGTAATTACGTTCAAGAAGTGGATCGAGGACGGACGACCGAAGAAGAATTTCCCGCAGAGCAACGCCCTGGAAACAGATGTCGCCCTGTGTACCATCAGCGAAGATATATTTTAAGTCGAGACGAGTTCATCGGGTTGGAGGATTGACAATGGTGCCACAAAGCACGTGACGAATTGTTCTGACCAGTTTGTCGAGTTTCAAGAATTCAATAAACCCTGTGTTATCAAAGCTGCTGGAAAAGAAGCTCTCAAAGCCATTGGAAAAGGAATCATCGAAATTTTGTCTTTCACCGAGAGTTCTACCCTAAAGATGAAATTAACCGGTATGTGGTATGTTCCGAAGATTTCTAAAAATTTGTTCTCAGTTTTAGCAGCGCAAGACAGGAACGGAGACAGCAAATTTCACTCGACTGCAACCAAGTGTTGGCTGGAAGTAAACGGAACAACAGTTCTTTGTGAAAGTCGTGAGAAAGGCGGCACCTTGTACAAAGCAGCCATTGAGCCGGTCATTCTTGAAGAAACGGAAAAAGTCAACATCGCAGAAGCAGAAAATTCGACCTTGCAGCTGTGCCACGAGCGATGGGGACATCAAAACAAGCAACACGTAAAAGAAATGCTTGAGCGAGAATTGGGTATCACAGTGAAGTTAGTTCGAGAAGTCTGTGAGCCCTGAATTTTTGGCAAAACGCACCGTTTACCCTTTGGCACCAGAGTAAAGGCGACGGAACCTGGAGAACTTTTCTTCACAGATGTTGTAGGCCCATTTTGTGAATCTTATACCAAAAAACGATTCCTTGTCATTTTCAAAGACAGCTACACAAAGTATCGATACGGTTTTGCAATCAAACATAAATCAGATGTTAAGATTGTGTTAAAACAGTTTTTAGCACATGCAAAGACACTCGGGCACAACATCAAGGAGTTACTCAGTGACAACGGAGGAGAATTTGACTGCGAAGAGGTCAAAAGCATCCTGGTGGAGAACGGAATTGCACGAAGACTCACAGCACCATACACACCTCAGCAAAATGGTGGTGCTGAGCGCGAAAATCGAACGACGGTCGAGATGGCAAGAACCTTCAAATACTTCAATCCTGACGTTCAATTTCCAGATGCAATATGGGCAGAGCTCGTGATGTCCGCCATTTACATACTTAATCGGACCGGGAAATCGTCAGAAGCGGGAATAAGTCCCTACGAATCGTGGATGAAGAAGAAACCCAGAATTAAACATCTGCGCATCATCGGAGCTTCCTGCTACGTCAATGTGCCAGCTGAGAGGAGAAAGAAGATGGACAAGAAAGCAGTGAAAGGATTCCTTGTGGGATATGACGGCGATGAGCATTATAGAATTTATATTCCAAGCAACCACAAAGTTATCATGTCCAGAGACGTTCAGTTCCATGAAAAACTGAGGGAGTGTGAGAAAGAAGTCAAGTTGCCAATGAAGGATATTGAGTACGAAAATTAGGACCAGATCGACGAAAAAGAGAGAGAAGATGAACCAGATATCGAGACAGAAGAAAAATCCGAGAAGAACGAAGAAGAAGAGCTGCAACAGGTACCTGGCAGAATTCTGAGAGATCGGTCGACATTGAAGAAGCGAAAGCATCTTGAACATTACGCCATGACAGTGGAGGAGCTTGTAAACTTGGTTACGGAGAATCCTGAGACATACGAAGATGCCCTGAAAAGCTTGGACTCAATTGAGTGGAAGAAAGCCATGGATCGTGAGATCGCCTCGTTAAAAGAAAGTCAAACTTGGATTTTGACAGATCTTCCACCAGGTGCCAAGGCCATTCCATGTAAGTGGGTTTTCCGACTCGAGAAAAATCCAGATGGCAGCATCGATAAGTACAAGGGGAGATTGGTCATCAAAGGATTCAGTCAGCGTTACGGAATTGATTACAGCGAGACCTTCAGTCCGGTGGCAAGGATGGGTACAATACGTTCGGTTCTCAGCATCACAGCAAGTGAAAAATTGCATTTAATGCAATTTGATGTTTCGACAGCCTTTCTTTATGGAGAGCTTGAGGAAGAGGTGTATGGGGACGGTGATTTGTCAAGCTCAGCTGAGAGGGCAGCACCGTGAGTGGTGATGTACCTTGTACACAAGAACAAGGCATTATGTACTGTTTCCTTAGTTTTTTATTATTTGGAAAGCGATTTGCTCCTTTATTTTTACACCCAAATGCCACATGCAGACCTGGCATTTCGAAAATAGTGCTTGAAGCAATCACCTCAAAGCTGCGTTATGAAGGACTGATATAATTCGAATAGCAGACGTTACCACCGTTGGAACAGTCGTCTTGTGTATCACCAGACGCACTAGCGACCCTAGCGGCCGCAAGTGTCAGTCGCCGTCCCCATATGAGACAACCTGAAGGCTTCGAAGATGGAACGAGAAAAGTCTGCCTGTTGAAAAAGAGCCTCTACGGTTTAAAACAGGCACCCAGATGCTGAAACAAAAGACTTGGAGCTTTTCTTCAACAACATGGGTTCAAGGCCAGTGAAGCTGATCCATGTTTGTACATTCGAGAATATTTTTTGGGCCTTGAGATCGAACAAGAAGTAGAGTTCATAAAAATCAGTCAGAAATCCTATGCAAATAAGATTTTAGAACGCTTCAATTTTTCAGAGAGTAATCCTGTTGCGACTCCAATAATCAAAGAGGCATAAACTTCGAAACCAGGGAAAGTTGACGAGACACAGAAGTTTCCCTATAGACAAGCTGTCGGAGCATTAATGTATCTGATGCTCGGCACTCGACCAGAAATGGCCTACAGTGTGGGATTTGTCTCAAGAGCACTCGAAAATCCAGCCCAGGAGGACATCGTTCGAGTCAAAAGAATGCTTCGATACATTGCTGGAACCCTGGATCTTGGAATTGTCTATCGGAGCAACACTGATGTGGGGATCCTTGAAGTCTACAGTGATGCTGATTTTGGAGGTTGCATGAATACAGGTCGTTCAACCTCAGGAGTCATTGTGAAGCACTCAGAGGGAGCTGTTTCGTGGTTAAGTCAACGACAACCAGTTGTGGCAACATCGACAACTGAGGCAGAAATCATCGCAGCAAACGAAGGAGCCAAAGAAGCGATTTGGCTGAGCAGACTCTTCAGGGGAATCACTAAGCTCAAAAGTGTCCCTATCATTAACGTTGATAATTCTGCAGCGGTGAGACTGGCACAAAATCCAGAATTTCACCGTAGAACGAAGCATATTTCCATGAAGCATTTCTTCATTCGAGAAAAGGTATCAGAGGGAAGACTCGACATTCAACAAGTGCCAACGGAGCATCAATTGGCGGACATGATGACAAAGCCACTGGCTAAGATACGTTTAAACATTTTATGCGTGCAATCGGGACTTATGTGAAGTGAAAAGGACATGGAAACAATGAACATTATTTTTTGTTTGTTTGTTTGCCTAGACAGTTGGCCTTTTTTTCTGTTCTATTTCATGATTTCTCTATTAACAATTTAACTGTGAATATCAAAGGAAAGTGTCGAAGTCTATAATGTTAAATACAAGTTAAATTTGTTTTTGAATTCTGGCGCGAGAGTATAGTGGTAGTGGTATAGTGGCCTTGATTATTATTATTATTGTCAAGTTTTTTTTGTCGTCGCCATCTTGTTTCTCTAATGTCAAAAAGTAAACAATTTTTTGTTCTTTCTCGGCGTAATAAATCAAAGTTTGTTCTCAATATACGAGAAAGCGACTTTTTATTGAGTAAAAACCCAACATTCAGTCCCACATTTCGAATTGTAGATAATCGCCTCATTTTTTGTCTTCTGCTAAGAAACGAAAATCCTTTATTCCTGTCAGCCATGTCTGTCTCGTAGTGACGTCCTCCCTCAGCAGTCTTTCAAATCTTAGCGAAAATAATTTATAAACTATTTATGATTTTTATAGGTTATAAGAGAATTTGACATCTTTAAAATCTTAAATATAAAGGGTCGCTGCTAAAAAGTTGTGAAATTTAAGTCCTGGTGTCGAAATTCCTGCTTTTTATATAGATATCTCCCTACAGAATTATCAAAAACAATAATTCAAATAAAGGTCATACAACGTACATTTGTATACGTTCTAAAGTTGTATAATTATACAACTTTAAATATTTTATTAAAGTTATAAGACCCACTTGAAAATTTTGAAAAATATGAATGTACCCATATTTCAGTCGGGAGTGTATCAAAATCCTGCAAAATGTGCATCCTATGATTTCTGTGTAAACGAATTCGAGGACGCTTTCTTCTCGACTTCAAATAAAATAAGAAAACTGAAAATTTGCACACACTGTCAAAGAAAGCGTGAAACTTTTTTCAGTATTTTTGAAGTGTTTTACGTCCACTCCAAATTTTTCTTGAATAATTTCAAAATTTAAAGTTTCACTCGGTGACACTGCGATAACTTTGATAAGTTATTTGTCCCTAACTTTGCTTCATCTCTGATCAATATAAAATGATTATTTTATTTTTAACTGAGATGGCTGATAAGACTGAATACAAATAGTATTTTTTTCTAGGAGTGGCACGATGTATATTACGAATCTAAAAACAAATAAAAAAAATTTCCCGCTTTCAACCAAACTCCCGTTTTTTTCCCTGTGCTGAGAATTCCAGGTTATTTCATGCTGGGTGGCCACTCTGATATTCTTGAGTGGCTTTCTCGGAAACATTAAAAAAAAATGTAGAAATATATATATCCATCCATATTAATTTCATTGTGATGTAAAATAAACCACCTTTTTACCACATAAATATTTTTATGCCAATTCATTGTATTCCATGAGGAATACTTGAATTCTCGATTTCATATCCTAAAATTTAGAAAGCCTAACAAATTTAATCCAACTGATTTTTTTAATACAAAATTAAAGGGCTGCAGTACAGAACTAGGTAACATTGGAATCTAGAATTCCTGTTGAATTCGGTTTGTGCAAATAATGTTTTAAACTCAAAAAGATTCGCACTGTAATAATTATACTTCTTATTTGTACATATCGGCAATGAAATCCAGAATTTTTGTTTGAAAATAAACAAACACTGAAAAAACTGGGTGCGGTTTAGTGATAAACGAAAAAAAAAATATTTAGTATCACTTTTGCCTACAAATCTAACATGAAAATTAGTTGAACTTACAATTGATAAAGGATTAAAGATACACGCTTCACAGCTTACTTATTTTTTTACTTATTACCGGGCATGAGATCGTAAAACAATAGGTAAGTAGGCCTTGGGTAGATGGGGGGCGCGGGCCGTGCTCCTATTAGGGTGGTCCAAAAATTCGACATTCGAAATAAAACATTTTTTCTCTGTACATCGTGAAGATTCATTCTTTTCAGCAATTAATGACACAATTAACGAATTTTAAGAATAATACTTTTTTTGCTCAAGACATTTTGAAATTATTTAAACAATTAATAATTAATAATATAAACAATTTTTTCAGTCTGTTATGAATAGTTTATTATTCTTAAAATTCGATGTGTCATTAATTGGTGAAAAGAATAACTTTTCACGATTCACAGAGAAAAAAATGTTTAAACCAATACAAATTGTTGAGACAAATTGAAATTATTTTAAAAATTGTTAAATATCCTGTAGAAAAAAAAATTACTCTTAAATTCATTTAATTGTGTCGTTAATTCCAGAAAGTAATAATTTTTCACGCTTTATAAGGGAAACAAATTGTTTAAACAAATCAAAATTGTTTAAATGATTACCAAACATCCTTAAAAAATATATTGCTTTCAACATTCTTTAATTGTGTCATTCTTTCTTTCTAGAAAATAATAACTTTTTACGATTTGAGGGCGAAAAAGTTGTTTAAACAAATAAAAATGGTTTAAATAATTACTAAATAAGTTGAACAAGAACGAATACTCTTGACATTCATCAAGTTTGTACAATTTATTCCGAAATATAATAACTTTTCACGATTTACAGGGGGAAAAAATTGTTTAAACAATTTAAAATTATTTAAAATATACTTTAGGACTCGTCACTTATCGATTAAAAATATTTCATGTTGAAACTTTTTTTAAAGTACCGCCGTCAGCATGAATTTGATAGAAAACTGCTATTTTGAATTTTTGTGGCATTTTCCGGACACAATTAAAGGAGTTTGGGTGTGTCAAAATTAAAAGCTATGGGGTGGAAATTATTCCTTAAATACTCCTTGAGAGGTGACAATACTTTAATGCACAAAAAATTTATAACAAGTACTTCTTTTTTCCATTTTTTTGAAAATCGAGCTTTTCCCATTTAAAACCGCATGTTAATTTCAAAAGGCAGGGAGCACGGGTTAACGTTGAAAAAAATACGGAATTTCTTTTTCCGGAAAACGAACAAAATACGGGGGGTTTATCGCCAAAAATCGAATTTATAAAGGTATAAATTTGGACCGCTGTAGGGGTTATGTACAAAAATGAGTTTATAATGATGAATCATACAAAAATGAATTTTTAGCAAAGCAATTAAACATTCAAGCAAGTAGTTAGATTTTCAACCGAAAAGAGATTAGTTTTTTTTTAAATGTTACAGTTAGATTCAACAATTTAAAAAAATTATACGTGCTGAAAAAGATACACTGGAAGAAATTTTTCTTGGAACTTTACCACACGTTTTTCTAATTATTTGAAACTTGTAAAGTCACTTCTTTCAAAGTAGTGAACTAATTTGAAAAGAAACAAACGTCACTTTCAGCGTAGTAGTTTTACAAGATTTTGTAAATTAACCTCTTTGAAAGTAGGAAATTATTTGATTGCTATTATTTTCTACTTTGAAAGAGGTTAATTTACAAAATCTTGTACAACTATCCACACTGAAAGTGATGTGTTTTGTGTGAGTTTATGTATGTAAACATGAACAATATTTTACTTACCGCAGACGAGATTAACACACCGTACTTGTCAAAATATCCTGACACATACGCCACTGATGATTGCACGATTCTACACAAATAGAGAGGAACGAAAAACAAAACAGCAAAACGAAAAACAAAACGAAACAGTGCCAAACCAGAGCCAAACCGAAAACGGAAGTCGACAACAGCTGATACGGCGCGTCGGGCGATTCTCGTTCGACCGACGCGACGGGGTCTGCGCCGTACATTATTCAGCTAATGAGCGCAGTTTTTAAATATAGCTCCTCTTATTTCTACTTCAAAATAATAGAAAATTAATACAATTTAATGTCAAACTTGAAATGTAAAGTACAAATTGAAGTTATAAACATAAATAAATATGTAAAGTGGAAATTATACCAAAAATTTCATTTTTTTATTTACTTAATTTCAAATTCAGATTGACAAAAAGCTAATTGAAATTACTTGTATAGTCGATTAAAGTTGGAAATTGTAGTTTTAAAATAAACAAAATGCACATTGTATGTTGAAACTATACTATAATAAACCATATTTAATATATCAATTAATTCAATCTTTAATTATAATAATTATCAATATTTAAAAAAATTGTATTACAATAATAATAGTTTACTATATTACTTTTATAAAAAAATGTGCTTATTACTTATATATAATGTATTTAATGACCCTCACAAAATGCGACACATATGCGTCGCACATGGTGCGCCTATCACAAAGTGCGTCGCATATGCCTCGCACGTACGTGCCCCTCACCAAGTGCAGCCCATATGCCTCGCATCTAGCACGCACATATTAAAAAAAAAAAAGGTTTGTCGTTTGGAGTCGTGTGTGGGTGGGATTTTGTAGTTGAATTATGGTTGAGTTAATTTTTTTTATTTGTACATTTTTAGGTACAATTGTTTGGTTTCAGACTTTATGAACAAAAAAATTAAAACGACGTATAGTTCACATTATGTAGTAATTGTTGAGTTTTAGTTGTTTTTCTTTCCATGCTGGTGTTTTTTCATTTCGAGGATCTTTCTTTTTAGCTCATCTCTCTTTTGTTTGTATTGACGCCATTCTTCCTCAATAGCTCTGGCCTCTTCTTGTTGCTTGGTTTCTTGTATGGTTGCTTCTTCTTGTCTTCGTCTTTCTTGGTTTTCCCTCACTGTAATGGTGTTGCGCCAGGAAAGGTCTCTTTCATTTTCTATGTGTTGTCTGCGCTTTTTTTGTTTTTCGATTTCCTCCCTCTCCACTTCTTTGGCTTTTTGGTTGTATTTTTCTTGTAGTTTTTTGTGAAAATTGTGTGCTTCTTTTGCGTATTCCAGGCTTAACTTAAAGAGTTTGATTTGTAGTTCCGTGGTTTCTTGTAATTTTTCCGGTTTTGGTTTTTGGTTTTGTAATTTTCCATATCCTCCCTCGTAGTCCTTCCATGTTGGGTAGTGCTCCCAGTTGTCCTCTGGCTCCGGTACCCAATCTAGGTCTCTACCTACGGCTCCTTCCAATTCTTCTTTTTCCTCCATTTTTTCGGAGTTTCGTTGGAGATTCTGGTTTTTATCCGTTGGGATCACCTGTCTTACATGTCTGTGGGGATGGTATTTTATCTTTATTTCCGGTACTCCTGCTCTTCTCAGCTTCAGCCATTTCATTGCTGGGCAGGTTTCTGCTCTGTGTTTTGGTATACTCGCTTCGAAGACCTGGTTCCCGCACATTAAGCATTTTAGAGGCACCATTTTGAGTTGTAGGTCAGTTTCTATTCTTAATGCCACGGATCCCCTGCCGTTTTTGCCTTTGCCTAATTTTAGATGTTCTTAACCTAAGGTTGTCAGTTTTTATACTGCTATTTACCAGTATCTGTGCTGGCTTTTTCTAATTTGAAATCGTTGATATTCCATTCCCCAATACTTTTTCTTTTAAGGTTTTTAAATTCTTAAATAGTTGGGGAAACTTTCTTTTTAATAATAAATGGACCTTCATATTGGTCGTATAACTTACCTGCTTTTTTATATGCTTTGTTAGACAGTTTGGTTACCCTTTTTAAAACCCTATCTCCTATTTTAAATTCTAACGGTCTTCTTCTCAAATTATAATTGTTAGCTTGTCTTTCGTTTGCTTTGTCTAAATTTTTTTGAACCTCTTCTTTTATTATTTGTAATCTGCTTAATCTATCTGTCCATTTATCGACACTTTGGAATTTTATCTCGCTATCGGTTTCTAAATTTTTTCTTAGGGACTGGAGTGGTTCTAAGTCGCGACCTAAGTTTATGAACGCAGGGGTAAATTGGTTTGATGAATTTTTACTAGTATTAATTGCAAATTGTAGGTCATCTACATGTTCGTCTCAGGTAGAGTGGTCGTTATCTAGATAGGTTTTAATTATTTGTTTAATTGTCCTATTGTACCGCTCGGTTGGGTTTGCTTGGGGGTAGTACTTTGGCGTTTTCATGTGCGAAACGTTTATGAAATTGTGACTCTGTCGTTGTTCCGTTCGCTTTTTTAATCGGGATTATTTCGACCCATTTTGTAAATAGGTCTACAAACACTAGAATGTATTGGTTTTTTCTCTATTTGGAAATCGGCAATGGTCCCGTGAAATCAGCTGCTACCATGGTGCATGATTCTTCGACAATTCTCTTCCCCATTAATCCTACTTTACTTTGGTTACCCGGTTTTACTCTTTGACAAGTCTGGCAGTTTTTTACGTAATTGATAACGTCCGAATATACCCCTGGCCAGAAGTAATGTTCGGAAATTCTCGCGTAAGTTTTCTCTGAGTTTTCTCTGAGGATATTTAGTCCTGCCTGGGTTTCGTCGTGGTTTTCCCGTAAAACTTGGCGTCTCAAGCTTTGGGGGACGACTAATTTCTGAGGGTTTGAGTCTGGTAATGGAGTGGATTTTAGTGGGTCAGTTCTGAAAAAATAGAGTTGCGAATCTCTAATTCGCCATTTTTCGGTCTTCTTCGGGTCTTTTTGTAACTTGTCTGAGTTTTGTAGATTACCAGTCGTCTGTTTTGTCATTAACGTTCGCTTTTGGTTTTTCTATGCTACAAGTCAACACGAACGCTATATTTTGCGTTGGTTCCCCTGATCTGGAAAGGTCTTCAGGGACTAGGTTTGAACTACCTTTACGATATATGACTTCGTAGTCATATTCCAGTAATTCTAATGTCCATCTGGCTAATCGGCCAGTGGGGGGTTTTAGGTTATGGAGCCACTTCAAAGCTAAGTGGTCCGTGATTACTCTAAAGGTGTACCATTCTAAATATGGCCTAAATTTTTGTATGGCCCAAACTACCGCTAGGCATTCTTTTTCTGATGCCGAGTACCAAGATTCTGCGCCGTTTAGGCTTCTACTCGCGTATGCTATCACGTAATTTACGCTATCAATTGTTTGCGTAAGTACGGCTCCTAACCCCGTATTGCTCGCGTCAGTTTCGAGTTGGAAGGGTTGTGTGAAATCTAGGCAGGTCAAAATCGGTGTTGAAGTTAAAAGATCTTTAATTTTTTGGAAGGCCTCATCTTGTTCTAATCCCCAATCCCATTTTTTATCTTTTTTCAATAACCTGTTCATTGGTTCTATTATTTCGGCAAAGTATTTACCTAAGTATTTGATTTCTGAGCAGCCGAATTTGCATTTGTCCGGACTGATCGTTACATTTGCTTCGTTTATTTTGTCTAATACGATATTTAAATATTTCAAATGATCATCAAAATTTTGTGTTACTGTTACAAATATCATCTAAATAACAAAAAACGTTTGGCTTTAAATCTGGAGTGATGATTTTATCCATCAGTCTCTGGAAAGTGGCCGGAGCATTGGTTAAACTAAATGGCATCCTTTTAAATTTTTACATGCCTTTTCCAGGGACTGTGAATGCTGTAATTGGTTTTGAATTTTCGTCTAATGGAATTTGTAACTACGCTAACTTTAAATCAATTTTGGAGATAAATTTTGCTGATCTTAGAGTGTCCAGGATTTCTGTCATGAGTGGGATTGGGTAGAGGTCTTTTTTAGTAATATTATTAACTTTTATAAAATCTAAACAGAATCTATAATCTTTTCCTGGTTTTTTATCATAACTATAGGGTTTGACCAATCTGAACAGGAGGGTTCTATTATGTCCTGTTCTAATAATTTACCAACTGGTTGAAAAATTATTTCTTTGATTTTAGGGCTCACGTAGTAGTATCGCTGTTTTATAGGATCGTGGCCCTGCACATCAATTTTATGTTTCGTTAAATGGGTTGCCTTATGTTCTTTTCCCTGGTGTACTTTTATTTTCTAAAAGTTTTTCTAATTGGAATTGTTCGCTTTCGTTAAGCTCAACAATACCTTCGCAGTACTCTAGCGAACAATAATTTTGTTCTTCGATTTTTCCTAACCTATCTGAAATATTATGCAATTTTATTGCTTTATTTTTGAAATTAACCCATTGTTTTTTATTTTCTGTTTCCCTTATCTAATTTGCTTTTTGAGATTCCCTTTTTATTTTATTTTGATCAGTAACTTTTTTATCTTTCCAAGTTTTACGGTCACTATCCTTATATTTTTCTTCGTATTCTTTATTGTAAAATATTTTTCCTGACTTATTTTCCTTATTTTTATTCCTGATTCCCTGTTTACTTAAACTAAATGAGTCTTCTATGCTTGAATCGTCGCTTGTGTCTGGGCGGGGATGCTCTCTAGGGGTTGGAATTTGTTACTCGTGGGGATGCTCATTAGGCTTGGTGTATCCTCATTAGGCTTGGTGTATCCTCATTAGGCTTGGTGTATCCTTTGTAGGGGTTTTTACCGGGGTTTGAGCGTTTTTGATTTTTTGGTGTCGGTTAGGATTGACGGGTACTCTGGGAATTTCACTATCTTCTAACTTTGGACTATTTTTGTTAAACTCTCTGGTACTTTTTAAATTGATTTTACCTCTGAATGTCGGTTTAGTCTCTATTGTCCTATTTTCTTTTTCTCTAGCCCCTGGTTTATTCTTACTTTTTCCGTTTTTAACTTCTTTATCCACTTTTACTGTCATCTCAGGTATATTTTCGATTATTGGGGTGGGGAGTGATGTAGGGTGTGCTTCCATCGGATAGCGGATGGCGGGACTCCCTGGTAACCACCAGGTCTCTGAGTCGTAATCTAGGGTCATCCGTAGAGCTTTTAACATGTCTGTAACCAAAATGCTTACGGATTTTAATTTTGGGACTAACCTGAACATTACGTGTTTTAAATTATTTTCGATTATAATTGGGACTACCGCTTGTCCCATTATATCTACAGTTTCTCCGTTCGCGACCATTAATTTGCGTGAAATTGATTTGAGAATTGAAATTTCGGAATTTTGTATTTCTTCCAACAATTCGTTGCCCACGTAGGAATGTATGGCACCCATGTCTACTAAAATTCGAAACAAATTATTTTCGAATTTTTTCATTAAATGAAAACGCGTTTCTGTCGCTTCATCCTTATCCGAATTTTAATATTCCGGCGCTTCGGTGTTAGTTTTCAATATTTTCGGCTCCAATACCCGCTCCTTCAGTTTCCCTGGTTGTATGAGTAATAAGGACATTCTCTTTTAAAGTGTCACGTTAAACCGCAATGATAGCAATTTGAATTATTTGCTTTTTCGTTCATTTTTATATTTGAGTCCTGTTTTTTGTCTGAGTCAGAACTTGCTTTTTCTTGTTGGTCCCTGTTATTGTTAAACGATTTTTTGTTTTTGTTACCGTAGTTTGTTTTTTCGAAATTTTGTTTGACGTTGTTATTTTCTGAGTCAGTTTCACATTTTCCTTTTGGGAATTCGATCATTGGGTTGCTTTGACCTTGATTCGAGCCTAATGACATTTCGTTCAACATAGGTAGCATTTGGTAATAAGGGTTGTAAGGGTACCTGGATCTATTGTTTGTGAATCTGGGTAGGTAATTTGGTTGGAATCTAGGTGGAAGTCTAGGTCTGAAGTGTTGCTGATATTGATTTGGAAAAGGTGGGAATGGAAATACAAATGGTGAAAATGGGAATCGATTTTTCTATGGTTTTTTACCCTGGTTATTTTGACTTTGGTTTCCGTTTTGGTTATCCTTTTGGTTGTTTTTATTTTCCCCTTAAATCTTTATTATACTCCGAATTATTTTTATCTCCGTTACCGTTATTATGCTTTTGTTCGTTTTTATCATCAATTTTAGCTTCTATAATAAGACTTGCCCTCGAATTTTTGATTTGGCTAGCTCAGTTTCCCATTCTTTTCCTAAGTCTTCTAGTTCTTCGAAAGTTTCAAAATCGTTCCTTTTTATGTACATTTTATATTATATTCTAGGGTTCTCGTAAGCTCTACACAATTCTCATTCGCGACTTTTTCGAGGGTACAATTTTGTGAATAATTTCCTAATTTCAGTCAGATAAGAGTGTATGTCTTGAGTTCGTTTTTGGTTGCAAAATTTAATTTTTCGTCTCATTTCCTCTGAAAATCTTTCTTCAATATAAGCGTTTGTGAAATCTGCGAAAAAAATCAGATAAACGTCTCCAGGAATTTTGGTTTATTTCGCACCAATCTTTTGCGTCTTGAATTAGTAGGGCGTCTAAATTTTCTAAAATGTCACGGTCGTTTATTTTGTACCCCCTTTTAAATCTTTTTAGCTCTTCAAGGAAATGCGCGGGACTATCGTCTTTATTATTGCGAAATTTAATTGGCCAATTGCTCATAATTTGGAAGGGTGTTTGGATCATTCCGAAAGGAAAATAAGTTGCTGGAATTGTCTCATTATTTAAATTATTTTCAGGTTCGCTATCAGTTTCTGTATTATTTGTATGGATTCTAGAGTGTCTGTTTGACTTTTCCCTTGTTGTCGAGAGTCCGTGTCGTTTGTTTTGTTTTGAGTATGTTCTGTCCTGTAATGTTTCGTCGTCTGTGTATTGTAATTTCAAGTTATTATTTCTTACTTCGTTATAATCGTCGATATTATTGTTAGAGGTTAATCGAGGTTCTTCTGAACTTTTCCTTACCTAAAATTGAACGGATTGTTTGTTATGAGTTTCGTTTCCATTTTTCCTAGTATTTGGTTCTATTATTTTCTTATTGTGTTCGAAAGAAATATTTTCTGGCGGGTCCAGTCTAATTCCTAAATTATTTGCCCTTTTTCCTCTTTCTTAAAAAAATCTTTCTTTTTGTTTGTTCATGAATTCGTTGAACCCTATAGTTTCTAGAAGCTCGTCAGTTTCAAAAAGGAACTGTGTACTATTTTCCAAAAAGGAATCGCATTCAAAAGTTTCGTCACTTATTTCTTGTCTTGTTTGGTTACTGGGGTAGGGTCCGTCTAAGTTTGGTAGATCTTCATGATCCCAAAAGGGTGTATTGTCATTGGGGGTCAAAGGTTTTATTTCAAGTTTGAGTTAGGTCTGTAGTTGTTGGTGGGATAATTTTGTTTTTGTCCGGTATGTTTCTTATTGGGGTTTCTACGTTTTTTTCTGGTGAAACCTCTACCACGACCTAATTATCTGTTAATTAGTTTTGAGATTGCTCCCCTAATTTGGTGTGTCTCATCAGTCAAATTGATGTTGTGATTTGGAATTGATTGTGATTTGGAAGTTCGGTAGCACCTTCCAAATCTAGATTTTCGTGGTCGCTTTCCATTATGGTTGGGTTGGTCATTTTATTTTTAGTTTTCCCCGACCTGAGTTCCATTTATTTTTAGTTTGCCTTTAGATTTCTGAAAATGTGATACCCTATACTAAATTTATATATCGGGTTTCTAAATTTTATTTTAATTTCAGTGATGATATTTGGATCTATTTCCGAATATTCTAATGAGGACTTTAATTACATTTTAGCATGTCGCCGAGTTCGAAAATATGTTTATTTTCCTCGTCGGACCCTTTGTTTGGGAAATACGTCGCGTGACCTTGGCGCGACTCGCGGGTATTGCTCACTGCACGTGCGAACTTGTTTGTGCGCTTGACGGTTCGCTTCGTTCGACGATTAAAATTTTAGGTAAGGAGAAAGTCAATGCTTCTCTTTTCAGGTTTATTCTTTCCTCCCGTTTTTCACCATTTCCCTACTTTTGTTTTTTTTTTCAAAAATGAATTTCAACAATCCAAGATTTGAAAGGATTTTACAAATGTCTCCTTTTATTTTAGCCCGATTCTAATCAATTCTTCTAAAAATGTTAGATTCCTTTTTGTAAATAGAAAAGAAGTATCTTTCTTTTAATAATTTCCGTTATGGTTTTGTGAGCGCGATTCGTTTTATTTTTCCCTGAAATATCACTGGTACGCACAAATTAAAATGTCCCGGTCTATATTTAAGAAGAATAAATTTGCAACAATCGTCCGACACCCATCATGGGTAAATAAAAATCATTTCGTATATGGAAATGTTTGGTACATATAAGAAATCATAGGCACATGTTAGTTTACATCTCAATATATATCACAAGTAAATCATTTTCAATGTAATTGCACATGTGAATCCGGTTAGATTGCATATATATCACTGGTAATATCAATAGTAATGGGCATTTGTAAATTCCTGTATTGATATATATATATATATATATATATATATATATATATATATAGTTAAAAGTTTGTCATAAGGACAACCGCAGGATTTCGCCGGGAGCGGGTGCTAATCTAAAAAAATTGCACCCGCTCCCAGCGAAATCGCGGTAAAATTTCAGCTGTAACCACGTCTCACGACCGTGAGATGGGTGGTTACAGTCTGCGCGAACTCAATACGATGATCCGGCGAAAGTCTCGTGCACCCTGAGGACACGGAGCGACCCAAGGACGACCGCCTTCTGCATTCTCCCTGCAAGTGTCTCAGCATTTTGTTGACACGCAGGGATGCTTTTCAGGCTATTAACAAGTGAAACCTTGGCACCTCCAAGAGCGCCAATGATCAGGACGATTAGCTTAACAGAATATTCCGGGTATAACCGTCGCAACTCCCTCATAAGGTCTTTATACCTTTCTTTCTTTTCTTTCTCCTTCGCTGTGACGTTTTTGTCCGCTGGTGCCGAGAATTCGATAACGAACATGGTTCGTTTCTCGAAGTCAAGAAGAACCATGTCAGGCCTCGAGTGCGCAACAGAAACAATTGTCGAGAATATGAAGTTCCAATATATGCGGGACTTCTCATTTTCGACAATTGACTCTATTTCTCTAGGGGCGTTCAGCGGAGAGGTATTTGGGCTAATGCCGTAAGAGTGACAGAGATGGTAATAAAGCACTCTCAGTGCCGCATTGTGCCTTTGGATGTAGGTTGTTCCCGCATGAGCTGGACAACTAGATAGTATGTGTCCTAGATGCTCGGGGTGTTCATGACACGCTCTGCAGCTATCATCGGGAATATCTTGGCTCAAAATGTGGCGGCGGTATGCTAGAGTGGAAATGACACCATCTTGACATGCCAAAATGAAGCCCTCTGTGCCCGACTTCAATCCGGGTGATCTAAGGAAAGCAAACGTCAGCTCATACGACATCGACTGATCTTCCACATTTTTGTGGAAGACGCCGTGCATCTTCTTGTCGAGGAGCTCTTCGCGGAAGTTTTTCTCCTGTGCTTTCTTAATCCGGGCCTTCAGGAGTGAGTATTCAAGATGGATAAGATTTGATGCATTTCGCTCACCCCTGATATTGAAGTCAAGGCCGAGTGTTTCAGCAGCCTCTTCTGCTGCTTTGTAAAGAAACGCCCCTTTGCCTACTTCTTCGTGTTTTCTGACCATTTTAAGAAGAGGATCTTATCCATTCGCGACAATATGTGCTGTACCCAGAATAATCCTGTTGTGAAGACATCCAAGATTCAGTATTCCATGACCACCTTGACGGTGTGAGATGTAAAGTCGTGGAACAGAAGACTCAAGATGCATGCTTTTGTTCATGTGAATGACCTTTCGGGACCCGATATCGAGGGATCTGAGCTCGTCCTTCGTCCATGGAACTACTCCAAATGAATAGAGTACTACTGGGACGGCAAGCATGTTCGTTGCAGATACTTTGTTCCTCGCCGACAGTTCGGAAGACCATATCTGTCGGAGGAGACGTTTGTATCTGCATCAGAGAGTATCCTTTATAGATGTTACCTCCTGAATGCGGCTTTGTGGCACGCCCAGGTATGTATAGGTCTCTCCAGCGCAAAGGTGTCGTATAGCGCTTCTGTCAACGAGTTCAGGATCTTCGGGGATGCCGTTAAGTTTTCCTTTCTTCAAATTAACCTTGGCGCATTTCTCTAACCCGAACTCCATTCCAATCTCTTGAGTGTACTCTGTGACAATTTTTAGAGCTAGATGTAGTTTCTCTTGATTTCTAGCATAGAGCTTAAGATCATCCATGTATAATACATGAGTTACCGTATGCTTTCGATTTCCAGGTTTGCCGCAGAGGTACCCTTCGGAATGGCGAAGTGCGAGAGATAGTGGCAATAATGTGAGGCAAAAGAGGAGAGGGCTCATGGTATCGCCCTGAAACACACCTCTCTGAAAGGTGATACTGTTAGTGATCACACGATATTTTCCAGATAAGATGGTAGATCTGGTTTTCCAAAGCGGCATTAATCTCTTTATGCATCTCACGATGTGTGGATGAACCTTTAAGCTTTCCAACAGACAGATGATTAGTCTATGGGAGGTTGAATCAAAAGCTTTTCGGTAATCTATCCAGGCCATCGATAGAGATCGTTGATAGGATGCTGCATCTTTACAGACGCATCTATCGATGAGCAGGTTCTCCCGACATCCTGCTACGCCTTTCTTCGAGCCACGTTGTTCATACATCTCTCGCCACACAGGTTCAATTGTCCGAAGAATCCTATCATTTAGGATGGCTGTGAAGATCTTATACAGTGTGTTCAGACAAGTTATTGGCCTGTAATTCTTAGGGTCAGCTAAGTTGCCCGTCTTAGGCAGGAGCACTGTGCGCCCTTCCACCAACCACTCCGGAATAGGCTCTTCCGACTTTAGATATGAGGTGAAAATTCGGGCCAGATGCTGGTGGGTAGAAGGAAACTTCTTCCACCAGAAGGTCTTGATACCATCTGGTCCCGAAGCGGAAAAGTTCTTCATGCCTCTTGATACGTTTTTCACCTCCTCGGTAGTGATAGGTGGGCATTCTTCCTCAGGTGTTATGAGGGCATTGCACAGCTCCTTGAAGCTATTTATGTTCTTCGAGTCTTCTTGAAGTGGATGCTGGACCTCGTAGACTTTTCTCCAAAATGCTTCGACCTCCTCTGGTTTGGGCGGATGGTCGACAGTAATTGGAGGGTCTTGGAAGAGTTTAGATGGATCATATGAAAATTGTTGATTTTCTCTGACCCACCTCTCTCTCCGCTGTAGACTTCTCCTAGCGTTAGATAGTATTCGTATTCTGTCAACAATATGCTGTCTGATGGTCGTTAGCTTTGATTTGTTGATTGTGTGATGACGGATCCGCAGTTCGCGCGCGAACCGTCGAACCTTGGCAGTGAAATTCCTGCCAGATGTTATGTAGTCAATCACACACTGAATGCGGGACGCGTACTGTCCAGCCCAGCCTATCTTTGTGCTGAGTTGATGCATTCTTCTTTTGATCTTATGATCAACCGTTGGTTTTGTTTGACGGCTTGCATCTGCCAAAGTTCTCGCTGCATTGTACACACCACAACTGATAGTCCAGAGGTCGGATTCTTCGGAAAAATCTCCACGAAGTTCATCATCCAATTCAGTCAGATCTTTGGGCTTGGGAGAAACCTGAATGTTGATATTTCTCCGGGTCCTGAAGCATCGTTCTTCCGCTATTGGATGCCTGTTCGCGGTTGGTCTCAGTGTCGCCTCTCTTTCTCTGTTGTTGGCTTGTTCTGGATGCGGTTGAGTAGGCACTCCGCTTATATAATCTCTTTTCCGGAGGTTCTCGGCATGGTTTCGCAGACTCTGTTGCGAAAAGTCTGAGAGCTCTGGGTGTTTCTCGCACCACAGAGCATGCAGTCGTGCCATGTAACCTTCTCGTTCAGGGACCATACTGGCATCGTAATATCGTAGTATATATATATATATATATATATATATACTACGATATTACGATGCCAGTATGGTCCCTAAAAGAGCATATTATACACATTATAAATCATAAGTGTCATAATTAGTAAAGATCGAGAGTACGGTCAAGAAGCATTGAGATTTTGATTTTGAATTATGTCCTCGTTCTCGGCAGGTTTCTTGCAGTTTTCAGTTGAGGGAAAGTGTGGGATTTTGGGTTGGGTGCCAGGTATTACGGAGGTAATGCCGAGGAGGGCAATCGGGAAATTGGGGAGCCGAGAGTGAGGGTTGAGACATAATAAAAGGTGCGATGTTTAACTTAAGAGATGTTTATTGCCACTTACAATCGGTAGACCACCAGTCCGTGGCAGGAGGCAGGCGGTCTAAGGTAGAGAGTGAGGATGGTAGAGCGTCAAAGTGGCGGAGATCCTGTACGGAGGCGATCCTGCTTCCTGGAGTCCAAACGGAGCCGGGAGACGTGTTGAGGGCAAGGAACACAGATACTTTCGAAAAGTAGCTTTAAGGGAGACGAACGAGCCAAGACGAGCAGCGACTGTGCTGTTGCTCGGAACTTCGGGTCCCCTCGGGGGGTTCCTTTCCGACTCGTTTGCGGCCCGGCAACCCTTTCGTGCAGGGTCGTACCGAGTCCCGCATTATGGTAACAGTTCTGTTACAAATAATTAAAATATATAAAAATATAGTTTAAATTGCATAGTGAAGAATCTTTAAACCTTCAATATCTAAACAATGATAAGTTTTGGAGGAGATACGAGGAACACATGAAATTTTTCTACGTTCCTGTCAGCACCCTGCAACGATTGTATGTAAGCGTTAGTTCACTAGTACGATCAAGTGAAGCGTGAAGCGCGGATGGCGCTGGGAATCCTTCCAGCCTGTTTTTAAATGGCAAGCATAGGCAAAATTAGTTAGAAATTAATTTACTTGATATTATTCGTAATGACAATTCGTTTCATGCATCACATAATTGAAGTTTCATATCTTTTTAAACATTAGAGTAATCACAAGTGAAAAAAATCGTTAAAATCATTCTTGTAGCTGCGGGAAATATGAAAGCAATTATTCTTATTCAATTTTTTATATTTCTACGAAAGAATTTTTTGAAATGAAGGTATAGTTTCATTTTAAGATGAAATGTTCGATATCTTTTATTAAAATATATAGTTCTTATTTAATTTTTCATATTTCTACAATATATATATATATATATTTTTTTTTTAAATAAAAATTGAAATAAAATATATTGCTTGTTTAAATCTCAATTATGAAGGTGCAGATGCGCAATATGGTTTGGACTATTTTAAACAAATTACGCACCTCAAAGGCTGGGGTTTTAAAAAATTAGTTCGTAGAAATATAAGAAATGGATTAAATACTGTATTTTAATAAAAATATAATAAAATATAATAGAAATAAGAAAAATTAAATAAGAACTATGTATTTTAGTGAAAAATATTGAACATTTTATCTGAAACTGAAACGATATCTTTATTTCAAAAAATTTATCGTAGAAATATAAAAAATGAAATAAGAATTATGTATTGGAATAAAATACATTTTTATTTATTTTCATTCAAATGCATAGTTCCTATTTAATTTGTTATATTTCTACAATAATTTTTTTTTAAATAACTATCTCGTTTCAGTTTAAGATGAAACGTATCAATGATATCTGGCTTCCGTTTTCGGTACCGATCATGAGAGAACTGTTTTGTGTCAAGTGTTTGTTTTTTTGGCTTTGGTGAAGGGAATCAGCGTGTGTGGAAGCAGAAAGGGTAGTGAGTGCGGAGATCAGGTGTAAAGGATGAAGGGTGAGTGAAGGCTAGGGTGTAAAGGGTGAAAGTGAGTTGTGAGAAAAGGAAATTGGAGCGTACCAAATTTTTGTCGTCGCGGAACAGTGGGTAAGGTGGGATACTGGGATGCCGACGGTAAGAAGTCCACAAACGGGCGCCAGAGGGCAGGCGGGAGACGAGGCAATTGGTGACGAGGTTGCGAGCTCGGTTAGTGGGGAGAAGGGGGAAGATGACAGTAGCGGTCAAGAGACATTTGGGACGCCGACCAGGGTGGGGACGGCAGAGAGAAGGGATTCAGGTACGGGCCATAAAGGCGGGAGGCCCTCTAACCTACAGCGCCTTAAGAAGTTAGGTAGCGCGGGCTCGAATAGGAGTTTAGACGAATGGCGAAAAAAAGTGAGCGTGACCAGTAGTGAGGGGGAAGAAAAAAGAAAAAGAAAGGATAGGGACGATGAGTTAGAAATGGACAAGAAAAGAAAGAAAGCTAGGAATAAACTCACTGAACGGAAAACACCAGATAGAGATAGGGGGGATGGAGGGATGTTTGAAAAACTAAAGGCTCTCATGAAAGGGTTTAGAGAGGAAACAAGGAAAAGACTGGATGATATGAATAAGCAGGGAAATGATGTAAGGGGAGAAGTGAGAAAAGTAAGTGAAAAGTGGGAAGAGTGGGATAAACTCTGGAAGGAGGAGAAGGATAAGGTATGGCGTAAGCTAGAGAGCATAGAGAGCAGATAGAACGAGGATGCCGAAAGGAGAAATAGTGAGATAAAACAGTTGGAAGAACGGGTAAACAACTCAGAAATGAGGAATGATCATATGTGGAAAGAAACAGAGGGTGCGGAAATAGAAATAGGGAGTAATAAAAACGTGAAAATGAGAATGAAAGATTGAAGAAGAGACTAAGTGACATTGAAAGGAGATTGGAAGGGGAAGAAAGGGCAAAGAGAAAAAATAACATAGTAGTTAAGGGATTGTCAATGGAGAGTGAAACAGGGGAGGTGGAAATCATAAATCTTCTGAGAGATATTGGAGTTCAGGTAAGTGTAGAAGGAGTTAAGAGAATAGGAGGGACGAAGGAAGGAAAAGAAGGAATGTTTATAGTAAAATTAGGGAGTGAGGAGGAGAAAAAGAAACTTATTTAGAACAAAAAATTATTGAAAGGAAGAAGGGAAAGAATTGCACAGGATCTGACATGGAGGGAGAGGAAAAGGAGATGGCAAATAGAACAGAGGGCATGAGTAGAGAGGAAAAAGGGGCGCATGGTATGGATAGGGAGAGACAGATTATGGATAAATGGGGAGGAATGGTTCTGGGACGAGGAATCAGAAGAAATAAGGAAGAAGGGAAAAAGTGTTGAGAAAGGTAGAAAAAAGGAAGATGCAAAAGAGGTTAGAGATCAAACAGAGGGGTTTCTAAAAAGCAAGGCGGAAGAAAAGTGAGGAGGATAGGTGAGGGAAGGGATGGGAAAAACGTGAAAATAGCTTTCTGGAATGTGTCAGGCTTGAAGAACAAGAATGAAGGTTTTTGGCTGGAGTTGAAAAAAGTGGGATGTGATTATGATGAGTGAAACCTGGGCAGATAAGAAGGATTAGAAGGGGATGAAAGGATGTTACCTAAATGGTATGTGTGGACAATGCAAGAAGCAAGAAAGGAACACGTTAAAGGTAGAGGGATGGGCTGCATGGTCTCAGGGGTGAGAAAAGAACTGGCAGTAAAAGGGAGAACAGGAGGACAGGGAGGAAAAGGATGGAACAATGTTAAGGAGGATTATAATTGGAAAAGTCAAAATAGCGGTGGTTTGTGTATATACAGGGTGATTCACACTTCATTATGCACCTTGCATATACAGATTCCTTGTAAAAAGCCAAACCACAAATCACAATGACAAAATGTTGTACGCTCAATAGTTTTTAAACTATTGATAATTGCAGCGAGGCAGTAGGAGGTTGTTATTCTCGCGCGTTCATGAGCATCTTGCGCGAACGAACTGTTGATGTCTTACTTCAAGTTAGTATGAGAATAGTATGAGAATGCCTGTTCAGGTTGTATAATTTCCCCTCTGTTTATTTTTGCAGAAGGTTTTGACTCTTTGGTGCAACTTCACACTGAAACGAGATTAGAAAGTTATCAAGTATCTTTCACTGACAACAAAGTTGCAAAACATTTCTCGAGGAGTTCATTACCTGAATTAAATGCATAATTTGCTTTTAATTCTGTAGAAGCCTCCTGAATTCTTTGCATTCTGCAAAATTAGTCAAGTTAGATCGACTTCTACGCTAGAAGTGAATGAAGCTGAACTTGTTATTTGAATTCCACAGAATTCTCCTGAATTCCATAGAATTTCCTTCAGAATTTTTTCATTATAATTTTAAAAGTTTTTAATACTTTTCAAGCTATGAGAATACAAATTGAATTGTTTGGTTTCTAAAAACCTTTAACTTCTCTAAATTTCCTAATTATTTACCAACTAGTCAAGTTATGTCGAGAACTTAGCTTCCAGCGAGTGATGATGTAATCGATTCTTGAATTTCACAGAATTCTTTAAAATGCCCTGTAACATTTTTGAATGTTTAAAATCTTTTTGAATATCATCGAATGTTTTTAAATGTAAATTTCTAAATCCAATTTCGGGTAGTATTTCGAATAACAAAGAAATGAAAGAAGGCCCTGCTAATGTTTCTGCTAAACTTTCTAAATTTAAAAAAAAATGTCTATCGAATTCATAGTCATGAAACTTAATTTTATTTCTGGAAATAAAGAAATACCTTCGCTCGACTTTTATAAACGTCTAGTTTTTCGACTAAAGAATTCAAACAAGGGATTTTATTTTTTAAGTCGTAAAAACGTGACCAAAACAGTCTGAAGCCTCAGTTAAAAAACTGTCCAAAAGTCTTTGGAACCTTCTTTTCTCAACATACTTAGCAATTTCTTCAGAAGCTCATGAGATTCCTCCGTGAAAACCAGACTCTTAGTTGGATTCTTCAGGTGAAAAATTACCTAAAAAGCTTGCGAAAGCGATGCTATAAACATTTATCAGATGTAGTTCATTATTTCTGTCAATAATAAGGACTCATAACTTTCAATTACTTCACAATTTTTAATGAGAGTTTAAGAAATGATTTAGTTCTGTAATAAAAAATAATTTTAAAATGAAAAGTAACATATAAGTAACTAACTTCATAAAATAAAATAAGAAGTTGTCACTCATCTGTTGTTTTCCTGAAACTGACATTTGCATATTAACTGATACGACAGTGCAATCTCACAAAAGTTGATTTAAAGTGAAATAATTATGAATTGTACCTCAGAAGAGTATACCGAAATATTAATAATGTATGGCGAACTCACAACAAATTTGGCATTTAGTGAATAGAGCGAGAGAAACAGGAAATTTAGTTCCTGTTCGAAGAGGCTATGGGCAAGGAGATGCAGGAATTCAGTTGCCTGTGCATGATGAAAGCGCGATTGTGAATAGTGTTCTTGAAGAACCTTCCATCGGTATACGGGGTCTTGCCGCAATGCATGAAACAAGTTACAGTACTTGCCAAAGGGTGTTGAAAAAGTGTAATCTCCATGCGTATCACTTTTCAAGAGTACAAAAGTTGCAAGAAAATGACTTTCCCAGATGCCTAAAATTTTGCAACTGGTTGCTAGGACGACATGCCAATGATCCAAATTTTGTAAAGAGCATTATGTTTACTGATGAATGCACCTTTACAGGAAATGCAATTTTCAATTCCCGAAATTGGCATCATTATGGTTTCGAAAATCCTCATCTCACACTTCCAACCCGAAATACTGAGAACCGATTCAGTATAAATTTATGGTGCGGCATTGTGGAGGAACATGTAGTAACCTTTCATTTCATGAATACAATCCATTTAATCTTTATTCCTGATCCCTCCGTACATTATTGTAAACTAATTAACGCTAGATTGGTCCGTTTGAAATCGAGGGACATTTGAATGGTGAAATGTATGCCGAATTCCTGGAGAATCAATTGCCTGGCCTTCAAGAAGATGTACCGTTGAATCTTTGTCAGAGACTCGTTTTCCAACAAGATGGAGCTCTTGCACACAATTCGCCCGTTGCAAGAAGAGTTTTGAATAATATGTTTCCCAATGCTTGGATTGGCACACGCGGTCGACTTGCTCAATGGCCACCAAGATCACCTGATCTTACTTCTTGTGACAATCGGCTACAAGAAGCATTTGCCTTAATTACCCCGACATTCTTCGGAAACTGTCAAGCAACATTGTGAGGTGCGCTGAATTATGTGATGAACATGCAGGGCAACATTTTCAACAATATCTGAAATAAAAAATTTTAGGATAATAATTTTTAAATAAATTTTCTTTTTCAGTAAACTGATACTTTAGTGATTTTTTCGTAACGAGATAGGTTATGTTTCACATATCAAAAAACTTGAAATATTTTTAATGTTGCTTACCTATTATCATAGCAAAATTAAAAATAAATAAATAAAATTAAAAATAAAAAGAACCTAACATTCTTTAAGCTTAGTAGACTTTTTTTCTTGAAAATTTATTAACAAGTCTGAAATAAAAAAACATTTATTCTACCCCAACAAGTCGTTCTTTTCCATTCCTTGCAGAATTTCTGTTACTTGTATTTCAACAAAATTAACAATGACATGTATATAAAAAGTAATTTTCACTATTAGTTAGCGCGATATTTACCTTTTCGATTATTTTTCAATATTAAAGACATATGAATGTCATGACTGTACTCAAGCGTTGTCGCGTTTTCTGTTCCGATCTTCTATTGAATAGGAAGGGTTCTAACTCTACCTAGTTCCTTCCTCAACATATATCCTGAGCAGCTCTAACACACTCCTATTACGCATCTCAGGCATCTCTCCTGCAAATTTTCCACTCTCTTTTGCTCCTTTCATCCTCTGATCTCCAGGCCGTAACTTATTACTAACAACACTAAAGAATCAAACAGCCTTACCCTCATCTTCCAATCGCCCTTAAACCTTCTTTTCCGTATACCTCACACCTGCCCTATTACTTAACTCACACATTCAACATCTTCCAATGATATTCTACTTTTGCCTTTCTCTTCCTAAAACATATCATCTTCGTCTTATTCACATTCACCGTTCAGTCTTTCATTCTCACATACTCCTCGAACACTCTCATCATAAAACCCAAGGCTCTTTCGTCATCCGCTAGTAAGACCACGTTTTCTGCGTACGCTAAGAAATAAACTGCTATTTCCGGGTAACCCTAATGCTTTTCTTCTCCAGTTTTTCCTCGAAATCTTCCAACAAGAGACAGAACACTAGTTGGCTCAGTAGGCATCCTTGCGGGCCCACCAACATAAGTTTGCTTCCTCTATACTCCTCCACCTGCTGCCCCCACCTTTCTTAATTAACGGAACTACCATACCTGTCCTATAATCCTCAGGCCACCCTTCTCTCCTCTAAACCCTGTTACTCCTCCTTGTTAAGTCTCGAAGCGTCGTTTTCTATACCGTCGTTTCCTGCTGTCTTGTTTCCCTTGTAAGCCCTTACTATCGCCCTATTAGTTCCTCCCTGCTTATCGCTTTTCCACCTCTTCCATATACCTACTTTTGTCAAACTGCCTTTTATCGTTTAACCGTTTTTCGTGTTCTCTCTTCTATTATATTCCTGTGTCCCTGTCTTCTCTTTTCTACACTTTTTACACATTCCTTCCTTCTCTATTTACTCCCCTTATACTCCCCTACCATTTACTCATTTTTAATTTCCTCTCAATAGTTCCTTCAACTTCCTTTTTTCCGCTATGCCGATTCCATCCTGAACATTTCTATGTCGCTATTACCGAGAAATTTTCTGAGTCTATTTCATTACCTACTACCTAGTGTTGGGTAGTAACTTGTTACAAGTAACTAAGTTACTGAAAAGTTACGTTATTTGCAACTTTTAGGGTAACTTAGTTACTATTTTAAAAAGAAACTTGTAACGTAACTTAGTGCGAGTGTCGCAGTAACTTGGGACTTTCATTTTAGTTACTTTGAAGTTACTTGGTGTTTTTCGTATATCTTCTATTAAGTGAGGTTTGTGGGTCATACGATAAAGAAAATTCAAAAATTGAGAGCGCAGGCGAAGAGCAAAAGCCGAATATCGCCTTGCGCGCTTCGGAGTTTGGTCTTCATATTTGTTGTTTATGGCACCTGCCAAGCAAGCGAAAAACCAAGCAGACTTGGACAAGTTTTGCGTAAAGAATCTGAATTGCTCGAATTGAATACTTGTGTCGTGATATCAAGTTGAAATTCAATATGAAAAATCATTTTTGATGGCTGACAAAAATAGTCAACGAAACAAGTAATTCTGGCGATCTTGCCGACCAATGCGGAAAAACAAAACCCTTTCAGAATCTGATACAATGGGCAGAATATTCCAAGTGACATATCTATTTCTCAATTTGAATTTTATTCTGAATGTATATAGTTGTTCACTTGCCGAAGTATATTCTGTATTTTTTTATTACCTTAACTAATACCTATTTGTTTTTAAATGAGGTTTTTATCAATTATCATCTTAGTTATTTTGATTTTCAAATTATAAAATTAAGGAAGTGAAAAAAGTCACTTCTCATGTAACTTGAAGTTACTTTATCTAGTAACTTCAACTAGAAACAGTTATAAGTTACGTAACTGTAATTAGTTTCCTTTTTTAATAAGTAAAGTAACTGTAACTACTTACTCAAAAAATGTAACTTACCCAACACTGCTACTACAACTTAATCCATTTTCTTCCTTATTCTTTCCTCTGTCATAATGTAATCCATAACCGTATCTCCTTTGCTTATAAACATCTCGCTTCCTTCATCCCATATTTCCCCCTAACTCTCCTGTATACGCGTTTAAATCTTACCCTATCAACACCAACTCCTCATTCCTTTACTCCATTCATTCTCTTATTACTCTCAATCCTTCCTCTTCTCCTCTCCTGCTATACACAAGCGATGGCCATCCTCTCTATTCCTGCCTTTATTCTTCCCATCATCACCCCCTCCGCATTTTCTTCTATCTCTTCTACTCTTTTATCTACCATCATCTTCATTTTAACCCCTGACATCATGCCGCCCATCCCCTTGCCCCTCTCATGTTATTTCCTCGCTTCTTGCATTGTCCACAAATACTCCTTCAGCAACTTTCATTTCAATCCCTTCCAGTCCTTCTCATCCGTCCACGTTTCACTCAGCATTACCACGCTCTATTTTCCAATAGCCTTCCAAAGCTCTTCGTCCTTTTTTTAACTCTGACACATTACAGAAAACCACTCTCACTTCTCTCTTTTTGTCTTTCCCCCTCCTTCTTCCTGTGTCCAATCTCTCTTGTATAATAGAAACCACGCCCCGTCTCTCCTACCCTCATTAACTTTCTCTACTCTTCTCTCTTGTAATGTTCCTTCTGCTCTCAATTCTTCTCTCTCTTCGTCCCAAATTCACTTCACCCCGTTCACCCATAATCTGTCTCTTCCTATCCATAAATTACTCCCGCTCCTTTTTCTCTATCTATGCTTTCCGCTTGATCATCCATTTCATTCTCCAACTCATGTCCTCTTCAATTCTTTCAATCCTTCCTCTTATCGCGTTTTTCCTCTTCATAATTTCTCTCTTCTCTTCTTCTCCTCGCTTCCTACTTTAATTATGAGCACGATTGTTTTCCCTTCTGTCTTTCCCCACAAAACCTTAGCCGCCTCCACTCTCTCCTGTGCCCCAATTTCGTTTATCAGCTTGTCCACTTTTTTCTTTCCCAAATCGCTCTCTACTTTCATTCTTTTGATTACTATGTTCCGCTTCTTTAGCTTTCTCTTCCCCTTCTAGTTCTACTTGTATTGTATTCAGTCGTATACGCATTCTCTCATTTTTATCCCGTAGTTTCGTAATCGACCCCTTCACTACGTCTCCTACTCTCACCACCTCCTTATTTTCACTCCCGCACTCTAATTTTCTGACCCTCTCCTCAATCAAGCTCCTTTCACTTCCTTAGTCTTTCTTGCTCTCTATCTGTTTGATCTTTATACTCCAGTTTCTTCCGTACCCCCCCCCCCCCCCCTTCCCTTCTCGGCTTCCCAAAGAGTATCCCATTCCTACCACTTCTCTTTCACTTTTTCACTTCCATCCTAACTTCTTCACTGTGCGTCCTCATTCTGTCTAACCGTTCGCACGTTACCTCTTTGAAACCTCTGATGAGTTTCTCTGGACCTCTTAAATTGCTGCCTCCGGAACTCCTTTCGGGCGGTGTTTTCTGCCTAATATTCTTTACTGTTCTGTTATTTCCCATTCCTCGGCTTACTCCTCTCATACCCTTTTCTTATCCTCCGACTTCTCCTCTTCGCTACACGTGCTAGCTGGTTGTAGCCTCTTATCAAAAATCCCTTCGTGTTCATACTGTGCCTTTCAAGATTCATTGGTCTGTCTAGCTTGCCTCGGCTGACTGCTACCGTGCCCTCCCTCCTCACCTGCCGTCTCGAATACCAATGCCTAATCACTGCTTTCCTCATGCTGACTCCACAATGTGCCTTGAGATTTTTGCGTATGGTGGATACGCGTACGTTTCTATGGCACCAACGCGTCGTTACCAAACTGTCACATGTTTCGTTGGTTCACGTTCTATCGTTCCGGCGTTTCAGCGTTTACCTGTCATCTGTCATTACTGCGATTGATGTAGGTTATGTGGATTCTCTTTTGACGGTTTTTCTGATTTTTATGTTCAGCGATTGATTTAAAAATAAAAGTGATAGACTATTTGACACTGTTGACGCTTCCCGTCCAGTGCGTGCGGCTTGTTGAAATGTATATGTAATACAAGCGTAGAAGCCCGTCGCGTTTGTGTTGGGTGAAACCCCATCTTCAGAATCATGTGCGGGATGTTTATGGTGGATACGGATATAATTTAATTCGTCATTACTTGTTTTCGGGATATTAGTGATAGATTTTAATTTTACTGAAATAGAATATACCTGCATTGGATAGCTTAGAAGAGAATGTAAGAGAAACTACTATGCAAAAGTTTCTAGGCCTATCTTTTTCAATACTTTATAAAAGCACTCTAGTTTTAAAAATATTCAACTCTAAATTTAATTCCAATTACCACACGAAACCTGATAAAATTATACGCCTAATGGTCTTAAATTGAAAGCAATATATTAATTTTATTATAAGTTATAAAAAAAATACAAATTTTAATGTTTCCGAAAAATGAACTTAATAAATAAAAAAGCAATTAATATTTTTTATTATCTGTGCACTAGTTTTACAGATAATTTTCTTAATTATTTTAGTGACTCGATAAGATACTTCTTGAATGTTTCCTTCGATGCAATCATAACCCAAGCTTAATTTAAGGAACTTATCAATATTGATATAAAGTCAGGTTTTCATAACTGAATTAAAACAAATTAATAGAACAGTATTCTAACAGACTTGCAGAACATTATATTATAAAATTAGCCCAAAAACAATAAAAAATTGGTTATTTCCGAATTTATTGATATTTTCCGGAAACATTAACATTTGACGTTTTTTTTCAAACAACTTCTAATAAAATTAACACATACTGGCTTTATGCCCATAAAACGGGTACTTTTATCACATTTTATGCAATAATTGATAGAAAATCTACAGTTTATTATTATTAAAAGTAGGGTGCTTGTTCAAACTATTGAAAAATAGATGTCCAGAAACTTTTGCACGACATCACATGTAAGAGAAAACAAATTTGTATACTCCTACTTGCGCGTGAGTTATTATTTGCTTTGTGTAAGATTTCAATTTCAGTTAACGTTTACCGAAGATGTTTACACATAAATCTGTCTTAGGTCGTAGTTTAGGACGCACGTGATATTTTTTTAATGAATATAATCAAAATAGTAGTAACCTAAAGTTTAATTCAGTTAGACTGTAGAATCATTCAACTATACGTAATTGAGAATAATTTTTTTAATGCGTTTCTATTTTTAAGTAATGCGTTTATTTACTTTATATTCTCACTTTAAAGGTCTCTCTTACTACAAATATAATATGTATGTCAATTTTATTCTCACAGTCAAACAAAAATAATAAATAATTTCAAACAACCTATTTGAATCACAGTTGAAAGTGTAGCTTTTTTCTGACAGAAAAATTGAACATATTTTAATTGAAATGTAGCCTATATTGGATAATAATTAATTTAAATGAATAATAGAATTAAAATGTGTAATTTCAAGTTTCATTCTGTAATACTGTAAAATATTAATTACTAAATAATTAAAAATATATTTTTTATTTTGTTGCAAAATTACTTTCATTTTATTGTACCTTGCTTTGAAACGCAGGATCATCAAATTTGTATATGGGTAAAATTTCCCAAGTGTCCCGAATTTTCGACGATTTACCGCGACTGCTAACCTTCAATTGTACACAACTCCTGATACAGTTATCCAATTTTACTTTTTTATTAGGGTTTTGAAAAGGTATTTTAACAAGGTTTACAATAAAAATAATCATTAAACGTTAAAAAAATTATTTCACCTTGATTTTTCATTTTAAAAACCATTTTTGAGATTTTCTCCCAATACGGCATTTTTGATATTTTTTTAATTAGGCTAGAAAGAAGCTTGATTTTTTCTCTTGAAGAATATCCCGAAATAAAAATGGTATGGAAAGTATTAGTTGAGTTATAGAAGTTCATAAGAGCGCGGGTGCCCCGCGCCAACTAGCCCCAGCGCTACTAGGCGTGCTGTAGTGACTCAGTGGTTCTAATAATTGCTAAAAATGAATTTTCTGCTTACGTGTAACAAAAATTCCATTCTATTCTGACTTTGTGATAGTTTCAGAACAATCTAGGTATCTCGTGGCCACGAAACAAATTGATTTCATCTCAAATTATAAATTATAATTTTCATTGAAGTCTCATTCCTTCATAGTTAAGCCGCAGTCTTCATTCTTTGAAGATCTAAGGAATAGCTTGAAAGAAGGAGAATTTCTCATTGTATGCGAATTTGCTGAAATCTATGCATTCATAGCGCAAAATGCGAATCCTCGCGTATTAGTTCCTTTGCAGGTTCATGTATAGGATCCTGAACATGTTCCTGTACATGAACCCACACCTCAATTGACTCTGTGAAGGTAACTGTACAGGAACATTCATAGGTTAGCTTGTATGCAGATTTCTTTGCAGGATCATGTACAGTTTCCTTCACAAAATTCCTGCACAGGAACCGTGAAGATTGCCTGTATGATGCTCTATATCACTGGGCTTGGTTCTCTCGATAGTAAGTTGGTTCTTCAAGGGAATAAAAGGAAGGAAAGTTTATAGCTGTAAGCGACATCAGTTTTCGCATTGGCTTTTTGTAAAGGAACCTTTACGTGTTTCTGTATAGGATCCTTCCAAAGGTTCCTTTGACGCGTTTCTGTAAACGATCCTATACACGTTTCTGTACAGGCACCTGTACAGGATCATTCAAAGGTTCCTTTGTCGGTGCAGCTTCATTTGCAGGATCATGTACAGTTTCCTTCGCCAAATTTCTGAACGAGAACAGTCAAGATTACCAGTACAGGTTCTTGTTCTTCGAGGTTCCTGTACAGGAATATTCAGCTGGGAGTTGTGAAGATCGTATTCTGATCATTGTTCTAATCAAATTACTGTGCGGCGTCTTGCGCTACGGATGCATAGTTTTCAGCAAAATCGCATACAATGAGAAATTCTCCTTCTTTCAAGCTATTCGTTAGATGTTTAAAAAAAGAAGATTGCTGCTTAGCTATGAAAGAATAAGACTTCAATGAAAATTATAATTTATAATTTGAGATGAAATCTATTGGTTTCGTGGCCACGAGATATCTAAATTGTTCTGAAACTATCAAAAAGTCAGAATAAAACGGAATTTTTATTACGCGTAAGCAGAAAAATCATTTTTATCAATTACTAAAACCACTGAGTCACTACAGCACGCCTAGTAGCGCTGTGGCTAGTTGGAACGGGGCACCCGCGCTCTTATGACCTTCTATAACTCAACCAATACTTTCCATCCCATTTTCATTTCGGGATATTTTTCAAGAGAAAAAGTCAAGCTTTTTTTCTAGCCTAATTAAAAAAATATGAAAAATGCCGCATTGGGAGAAAATCTCAAGAATGTTTTCAAAATGAAAAATCAAGGTGAAATAATTTTTTTAACATTCAATGAATATTTTTATTGTAAACCATGTTGAAAAACCTTTTTAAAACCCTCGTAAAAAGTAAAATTGGATAACTGTATCAGGAGTTCTGTACATTTGAATTTTAGCAGTCGGGGTGAATCGTCGAAAATGCGGGCCCTTGTATCTTGACAACCCGTTGTATTAGGTGCGCCCCCTTCACATAATTTAAAGAGGTGCACTAGCACTACAATCTGGCGGAGTTTGAAGGAGATAGGCGACAACAAAATTTTAGGCGGGGACACTTGGGAAATTTTACCCCATATGAGAATAACTTAAAAAATGAACAAATTTTTCAACAAAAAATTAAATAGTTGAATTTTCATTTAAATTAATTAATTCATAACCAAAAAGGAAAAGAGTTTTTAACAAAGTAGTTGAATCTTAAAGAAAATAAATTAATGTTCAAAAAAGTCCTTGAACTTTCGATTAAGTACTTGCATTTTGTATTAGATAGTTCAATTTTCCATAAAAAAATAAGAATTTTCTATAAAACTGTTGAATTTTTAACAAAAGAGTTAATTTTCAATCCAAACTGATTAATTTTTGTGAACAGAAGAACACGAATTTTCCAGAAAATTAATTAATTTTCAATAAAATAGTTACATTTTCCACTAAAGGAATGAATTTTTCAAAATGAAAATACAAATTTTTAACAAAGTAAATGAATTTTCTACTAAAAATGATACATTCGAAATAATACATTCTTACTAGCATTCAATACAAAATTATATGTGAGAAGTTATAAAAGATTCACAAGAGAATTCGCCAAATACTATTAGTGAATAAAACATTTTTGTCAATAATATATTATAATATTTTAATTATTCGGGTCCCGGAAGTAAAATGTCTTCGATAATAATAATAATAATATGAATTACGGAATTTGTAATTTCAAACATTTCTTGGAAATGCACATTTGGCGGGCCTGTCTTCATATGGGCAATACGCCTGCAGGTGCCTTTCAGGCCCTGACAACAGCGCTATTTGGCACGCGAACTATTGGGTATCTCGAATTTATTTAGGAATGTTAATGAAAACGAGCAGTGAATATCATTTATCGTAATAAAAAACGTTTTAATATAAACACAAGAAGCAATATCTATAAGAAAGTTACCTATAAAGCTTTACTACTACATAAAAATATACTGTGTACTATATTACTGAATCTTATGTCACATTATTCAATTTTCAAATCGTAGAGGACTAGTATGTATTTCGCAAAATTAAATCATGCTCGCTCCAGTGCTAAAATTCATTGATTAGTCTTATATAATGTTTAATAATATTAGACAGTGCCTATATGTGACGTGCGCCGAGGGAAGGGGTCTAACTCGGAAATTATCGATATTCAGGTTTTTACACCTTCCGATAATTTTTGAGTTACTCTTTTTGGTGGAACAATAAAAAAAATTTCCGAGCGTTATTATTTTTCAAAACTTGGTTGTTAAGCACCCTGTAAATTGCGCTTTCTTGGGCCTGACTAAAATCATGTGAAACACCCCTCACCACTCACAACTACATATTCGCGCCTCTCGTCTGATAGCTCCCTTTCCATCGCTCGTCTTGTAAAATCCTAGCTTTTCGAGTGAGAGCCCTTTTCTCGTCGCACGTCACAGATACAAGTTTCAGAAGTTCATTCAAAGTCCATTATAAGGACAGGCCCGCCAAATGTGCATTTCCAAAAAATAAAAATGCTGTAATTCATATTATTATTATTATCGGAGATATTTTACTTCTAGGACACGAGTAATTAAAATATTTTTCAGAACGCAATCATAAAAATGGCTTGCTTTCATGCCTCAATAGACAAACGCAAAAGCACGCGTTTTGAGCGGTGTCTGCCGGTGCGTTGGATGAGTTACAAAATAGGGTTCAGTAAGCACGGCGTGACGTAGAGTTAAAAAAAGAGCTCAATTTATGCATGTCTCCGTATTTTCGTAACGCTGGAGAGAGAGACCGTGTTTGACAAAGATAGAAAGAGAAATTCATAGCGGATTGGTGAGTCGATATTTTTAACGAAGAGTGTAGCCTGTTCCTATCGCCTCACACATTATACTTTGTTGTCTCATTCACGCTCGTGAGAACAAAAATACAGTAGAGCTCGTGCGTACCTTCACCTACTCAAAACGTGATTTTGCATTTTTCCATGGAGACAATGAAATCACACCATTTATGATTTTTTTTTGAAAAGCATCGTTTGTCGAAGAGATGCCACCATTTTTAGTTGTGGTTATCCATAGATATATATATATATATATATATATATATATATTTTTATCTATATATATATATATATATATTATTATTATAGATAAGCAGTTCGAACTCGAAAGTTCATTGCCTCATCTAATCGAGACCGCCACACATCTCTATCCTGTGCATCCTCCATCCAGTTTACGTAATCATGTCCTAGTTCTTTTGAATCATCCCTTACATTTTTCTCCCATCTGTTTCTCGGTCTGCCTAAGGGTCTCTTACCAATCGGTCTCCCTCTTAAAACTTGCGCCACTGTTCTTTCATTTCCCATTCTTGCTGCATGCCCCGCCCATCTTAGTTTACGCGCTTTCATTACTCTATTAATATTTGCTGACCCGTAGAGAGCATGCAGCTCATCATTATGCAGTTTTCTCTATTCGCTGGTCTCTTCGTCCCTTTTTGGACCATAGATTTTTCTAAGTACTTTATTCTCAAAAACTCTAAACCTATTCTCCTCTCCTTTCGTCAGCGCCCACGTTTCGCACCCGTACATGACGACCGGCATTATTATTGTTTTGTAGATTCTTACTTTGATGTTTCTAGATAGCAATCGCGATTTTAATAGTGTGTTTGCTGCATAATAGCACCCATTGCCAGCGTGCAGCCGCGCGTTCATTTCCGTTTTAATCTTATTTTCGCTAGTTATAATAGACCCGAGGTATTTAAACTCGCTAACCCTTTCGAATTTCATATTTCCGGTCATAAGATCCCCGTCTTGATTACTTTGTTCGGATCTGACGACGGTCATATATTTTGTCTTCGATTCGCTAACTTCCAAGCCAATATCTTTGGCTTTTGTGATCAAGATTTCTGCATTTTTAGCTACCGTTTCTTTATCATCCCCTAGTAAGTCGAGATCATCCGCATATCCAAGAATTTGTACTATCCCATTGAGGGTAGCACCGGTCGGATTCGCCTGCACTTGCCTAACCACGTATTCTAAAACCAAGTTAAAAAGGACGCACGAAAGTGCATTGCCCTGTTTCAGGCCATCGCGGATCGAGAACTCTTCAGATAAACTACCGTTTACGCGTATTCTACCCCTACTGCCGCTTAAGCAAATTTCGATAAGTCTAACCAATTTTCTTGGTACACCCAAGAACTCTAGGATCCAGTACATTCGTGCGCGTATAATAGAGTCGTAAGCTTTTTTGAAATCGATAAATAGCTGATGCACTACTTCTTTAAATTCCCATTTTTTTTCTAGCAGTTGCCTAATTGTAAACATTTGATCGCTTTTAGATCGGTTTCGGCGGAATCCACACTGGTAATCCCCAATGATTTCCTCGGCAAAAGGAGTCAGTCTACTTAGGATTACATTAGACAGGATCTTGTAGCACGAAGGTACAAGTGAAATTCCCCGATAATTGTTACAGTCAGTTTTATCGCCTTTTTCAAAGATGGGAATAACGATAGAGGTATTCCATTCTTCCGGCATGCGTTCTGTTTTCCAAACTGTGCGTATTAATTTAATAATTTGTCTTGTGAGGCAAGGGCCTCCATTTTTTATCAGTTCTGAGTTTATCAAAATAGTCTTTCCATAAATTCAGCCTCTCTGTCGCATCGGCTACTAGATTGCCATTTTCGTCCCTCATTACTTCCGTTCTACTTTGAAAGCCTTTCCTTATAAAATTGATTCCCCTGTATATCTCGCGCGGGTTATTCTGTTTATTATGCGTTTCTATTGCTAGTATTTTATTCTTTTCCCACTCCCTTTTCTTGGATCTATAGAGCCTATTTGTACTTTTACTAATCTCGAGATACTTCTTATGTGTTTGATCGCACTTATTTTGTAAACTAATTAGTCTGGCCTTCCGACGTTTTTCAGACCCGAGTTTGCACTCTTCGTCAAATCATGGTTTGCTTTTTGTTACTTTCTTTAAACCTATCGTAAGTTTCGCGGCTGTCTTTACCGCCTTTTTTATATTGCTCCACAGGGTTTCCGGATCCTCCTCGCAATTATTGTTATCGTCTCTCTGTTCTTGGAGAGCGTCAAAGCTGTTAGAAATCTCAACTTGATAATTTAATGTTTCTGTTGCTGTTTTGAACTTATCTATATTGAAACGAATTGTTGGCTCTTTGCGGCTTGTTTTCTTAGTTATCGCTAGCCTAGATCTTATTTTTACTATCACGAGAAAATGGTCTGAATTTAAATCCGCTCCCCTATACGATCTTATATCGAGAATGTTTGTATGACGTCTTCTGTCAATTAGAACGTGATCAATCTGATTGTGAGTGTTACCATCTGGTGATCTCCAGGTGGCCTTATGTATATTTTTATGCTTGAAATATGTGCTTTTGACAACGAGGTTCTTTGAAGCTGCAAAGTTTATTACTATAGTTCCATTGTCGTTACTGACGTCATGCAAACTTTCTGATCCTATTGTAGGCCTATACATCGGTTCTTTTCCAATTTTCGCGTTGAAATCTCCCAATACTATTTTTGCGTTAAAAGTTGAGAACTTGTCAAAAACTTGCTCGATTGTGTACAATGTATGATAACCGATCGTTAATGAATTGCATGTCGATAACCGCTTGCGAGATTCGTTTATTAATAAGAAAACCGGTCCCCAGTCTCCACTCCTTAGCTTCCCCATAGTGAAAAGTATAGTTATCCTTAGAAATTGACGCGAAATCGCCCGGCCAGCAGGTTTCTTGGAGTGCTATTAAGTCAGTATTGTAATCATTTGCTATCTCAATGAGTTCGCTAAATCCGCCAGTATTTAGGCTACGCGTTTAGAGTTCCCACTCTTAGATCTTTAACAGTAGTTTTTTGTTTTTGCAAGTTAGCCATGGTAGTTTCAAGATAATCCGCACGTTAGGATCCTATTTCGATCGTAGGTGAGTCCACTGTCCCAGGAGTGATAACCCCCATACCTCCCTAGGTCTAAGTATGGGAGTTTTTCGACTCTGACAAGGACCATGTCAACTTGTCGTCAGACACATTACAGTTTCATCCTTGTATCCTAACGTCCCCCTGCAAGGCAGCGCGCCTACTGGCATCAGTACCCCTTTGGCCCTATACGGGCGAATCATTCCACACATCCCTTGCGGGCAGTGTCATCGCTGCGGTGTCCAATGGGCAGCAGGATTTTTCCCTTACAAGATTTTTGGTTTTGGTTCGGGTAGTGTTTCTAGGTGGATACACGCTGCACCTCGGTCTGCCAGGACCCATCCATTGCGTATGAACGTGAATGGTTGGGTCCTCCCAAGCCATGGTCATCGTGTTTTCTACCAGTGTTAGGCAGTGCTAGGCCAACATCTTAGGCTGGGCTCACCACACCCACGACTGGTTCCTATCGGCTGTCCGCGGCTGCTTATTCTTGTATTCGCAGCTAACCTGAGGGGCTGTTCAGCCTAACGGGCCGTTCCTCTATCCGCAACCCGAGGACGCCCTGCGTAGTGGTGACAGGAACCCACCGAGCAGTCAATCATTTCTATAGCAGATAAAATTATAAATCATAAACACTGCAGAGTAATCTAATTTCTACATCACCACACCGTCATTTCCAACACGAAAAAAGCTGGATAATATTAATAATAGAGGGGTGCTTCTATATTTATGCTACTCTGTATATCAGAAGGAAGGACAAAGAACACGCGAGAGACACATTCTTAACTTATTGTACGCACACAAACATAA
>CAKNXH010062234.1:74352-172785 GCA_932178445.1 Andricus quercusramuli
GACAAACTTTTAACTATATATATATAGTTATTCATACAGTTTACATGTTCAACTGTACTATTCCAAATAATTATTGAAGCTACTTGTTCTTAGTAATCTTCCTTTTTACAATTTGAAGTAGTAATGCTGACTTTAGGTTTTGTATATTTTGAGATCACTATCTCATTCAGTAACAAAAACTATTTGAATTGTTTCTTGTACAATGTGAAGAAGTAAACTTCAACTTAACAATACATAAAAGTGAATCTAACCATCTACTTTGTTCCGTGTGGCGCTTCTGTCGACGAGCTCAGGGTCTTCGGGGATACCATTAAGTTTTCCTTTCTTCAAATTAACCGTGGCGCATTTTTCTAACCCGAACTTTATTCCAATCTCTTGAGTGTACCCTTTAACAATTTTTAGAGCTTGATGTAGTTTCTCTTTATTTCTACCATAGATTTTGAGATCGTCCATGTAAAATACCGAAACAAAAGTATATATATATATATATATATATATATATATAATTTAAAAAAATAGTTAAACAACCACCGCAGGGTCCCACTAAGAGCAACCGCTATCTGAAAAATGTCAATAGCCCCCAGTAGAACCGACCTATGGCCACGTCTCACAACCGTGAGATGGGTGGTCACAGGGCACGACGAAATCACAACGACAGGCTGGCGAAACCCTCGTGTGTCTTGAGGAAACGAAGCGACCCAAGGATGACAGCTTTCTGCATCCATCTCGCTAGTGCCTTGGCATATTTTTGGCACGCGGGTATGGCTTTAAGGTTACAAACCAGTGATAGTTTCGCACCTCCGAGAGCACCAATCACAAGGACAATTACTCGCACCGAATACTTTGGGTACAGTAGTTGCAGCTACTCTCTTAAGGTCTTGATACCTCTCATCCTTTTCTTTCTCCTTTGCAGTGATGTTCTATTCGGACGGAGCTGAGAATTCGATTAAGAATATAGTTCGTTTCTCGAAGTCTTGGAGAACAATTTCAGGTCTCGAGTGAGCAACGGAGACTGCTGCCCGAAAATCGTAGTTCCAGAAAATTTGGCACTTCTCGTTTCGGACAATTGACTCTATATCCCTTGGAGCGTTCGGCAAGGCAGGGTCGCGACCAACACCGTAAGAGCGACAAAGATGGTAATAAAGTACTCTTAGGGCCGCATAATGTCTATAGATGTACGTCGTTCCGGCGTGGGTCGGACACTCAGATAGTATGTGTTCTAGATACTCAGCGTGTGCATGACGCGTTCTGCACCTATCACTGGGAAATTCTTGACATAAAATGTGGGCACGGTATGTTAAGGTTGAAATGACACCGTCCTGGCATGCAAAAATAAAACCCTCTGTACCTGAATTGAGCCCTGATGATTTAAGGAAAGCAAAAGTTTGCTCCTTCGACAAGGTCTGCTTTTCTATATTTCTGTAAAAGTTTCCGTGCATATGCTTGTCGAGTAGCTCTTGGTGAAATTTTCCAACCTCTGCTTTCTTTACTTCGGCTTTTAGACGTGAAGCATCTAGATGGAGTAATGCACTTTCCTCACTTCTGATGTTAAAATTCAGGCCGGGCGTCTCGGCCGCTTGCTCCGCGGCTTTGTAAAGGAACGCTCCTTCACCAATCATCTCGTTATTCCTGACCATTTTTAGGAGCGGACCTCTGCCATTAGCAACGATGTAAGCTGTGCTTAGAACAATTCGGTTATAAAGACACTGGAGATTCAGAAGTCCGCGTCCGCCTTGACGGCTTGAAATGTATAATCGTGGAACTGACGAATTGATATGCAAGCTCTTATGCATATGCATGATCTTACTTGTGGTGACATCAAGGGCCTTAAGCTCGTTCTTTGTGCATTGAACCACCCCAAACGAGTAGTGTAGAATCGAGACGGCAAGCATGTTAGTCGCAGATACCTTGTTCAACGCCGACAGATTGGAAGACCAAATCTGTCCAAGAAGATGCTTGTATTTGCTTCGGAGAGACTCCTTCACTGATGTTACGTCCTGAATGCGGCTTTGAGGCACGCCCAGGTATGTTAAGGTCTCTCCAGTGTTAAGATGTCTAATAACACTTATATCCACAAGCTCAGGTTCCTTGGGAACGCCAGTAATCTTTCCTTTCTTCAGATGAATTTTGGCACACTTGTCCAAACCAAAGTCCATTCCAATCTCTCCTGTGCAGTTCTTGACGATATTTATAGCAGATTGAAGTTTGCTTTTACCAGAGGCATAGATTTTCAGGTCATCCATATAAAATACATGAGTGGCCTTATGCTCGCGCTGATAAGTGTCACCACAGAGGTATCCAGGAGAATTTCGTACTGCGAGAGATGGAGGCAGAAGTGTGATGCAAAAAAGCAAAGGGCTCATGGTATCACCTTGAAAGACGCCCCTCTGGAAGGTGACGTTGTTCGTTATCAGACGACAATTTCTAGATGAGATAGTAAATCTAGTTTTCCAAAGAGGCATCAATCTCTATGCATCTCACTATGTGTGAATGTACCCTCAAGCTTTCCAACAGACAGATGATAAGTCTCTGAGAGGTTGAATCGGAAGCTTTCCGGTATTCAATCCAGTCCATTGACAGGACGCGCTGATGGACTGCAGCGTCTTTACAGACACACCTGTCAATTAGCAGGTTCTCTCGACAGCCTGCTACACCTTTTTTCGAGCCACGTTGTTCGTACATCTCTCGCCATACAGGCTCAATTCGTCGAACAATCCTGTTGTTTAGGACAGCTGTAAAGATCTTATACAGTGTGTTCAAACAAGTTATTGGCCTGTAATTCTCTGGGTTGGACAAATTACCTTTTTTCGGCTGGAGTATAGTGTATATGCATACGCGCCATAAAGTCTCCGCGAACAGGGATAATACTGGCATCGTAGCAGTCTAGCACGTCATTCTTAAGTTGATCCGTCCACTGAATGTGGGCGTTTCGCCGGTTCGTCGTCGTGTTTCCATCTAAATTATTTTCAGCACCCCGAACTCTAGGATGATCGGCATTTTTTGCCGATCCATTGTCGGGTGCTCTGCGCGTTCGATCGTTCTGAACCGCATCTACAACATTTTGGTGGTTTGTTGGTTTCATTGTTGTTCCCACGAGCAGCTAGGGAAAGGGTTTGTCAATCCTTGTAGAGCCCCGCGTGCAAGGATAAGGCTGATACTCTGAGACGTCGCCCGGTATCCCAGAGTCACCGTTAAAGACACCTCACCCAGGTGCCATGCAGCTTTCGGCACGGTTCTCACACTTTCGCTTAGGGGTTATTCCTTCGGGACCATCCCTGGACAATTGTCCGCGGCTTCTTGTTAATTATTGTAACCATATTCAGCAGAAACCCTTGGTACGGGGACCCTCTATCCGCAACCCGAGGACGCGTTCGGTGGCTTTGTCATAAGCCCTTCGGTTCTATTCCAAGGGAATTATATATATATATATATAGTAAATGTATAAGAAAACTCAACTAATCAGCAAAAACGACACTAGGTTGCCACACTGTCGCTGGATCCTCTGTACGGTTCGGGCGCCTGCGGCGCCCTCACCTACGACTCGTTACAAAAATATTCCGCTCGTTTCATAAAGGCCGCCAGTCCACACTAGTCAGGAAATGTATTAATAATCTATTATTGACAAAAGTGTTTTATTCACTAATAATATTTGGCGCATTTTAGTGATCTCACAACATTCTATTGTGAAACTTTCATGACGTCTCACAAATAATTTTGTATTGAATGCTAGTAATAATGTATTATTTGGCAGTGCTTTTTTACCCTCGTTTCTTTCGAGGGTGTGTTTTTTAGCGTCTAATCAGAAATTTCCGAACTCATCAGGAACTACATATTTGTTGATACTTTCAACAATTTTCAACTATATTTCATTTTGAGATGTTATAAAGATGAGAACTAATAAAAGATGTTACATGTATCAGAGGGTATCCTGTTTTATGTATTTTGGGTAGGCGTAAAATTTAGGTGGATCCATTTGAGTGATCTAGCCATATCAGAATTGATGAAACCAAGCAATAAGATTTCGTCTGTCATAGAATTAATTTTTGTTTGTACTCTATGTGTGGGGTCTCTATTCAATTTAGTATAAGTAGATGTGTCATTGAGTAATAAAGGATATTTAGTTATAATCGTTTCTGTCCATAACCACAGTAACATTGCCTTCGTCAGCGCGTGTAATGATAATGTCTTTGTGTTCTTTAATAAATTTCTTAGATTTCAAAGCCATGTTGAAATCTTGTGAGATGTATCGATTATAATTATTAACAGTATAAAATCTTTGTAAATTAAAAGCTAGATAAGATTGGAACGTGTCTCTTTTATCTTCGTCGATAAAACGGATTTCTTCTTCTATGTTACATAAAGTGGATTCAATTCTAAAATTTTTATTATGAAAATGAAGACAGTGAGTAGGGTAACTAGATTTAAGTGGTATTCCACATTTTTAGGTAAGTTTGTATTTGATAAGTTGATGATCCATTTAGGATTAACATCTTTGGATATTATTTTATGATTATAATAATGCTGTTTCAACCAATTAAATTTCATAATAGAATAATTGCTTGTATTCTCAATCAAGGTTACAAAAACTACCAAGTATACGTAAGCTGTAATAAAGATCTTAATATAACTATTTTAAATCGTAACATTAGAATGTTGAACTTAACAATTAAATCTGTAAACGCTGAAATAGACAATTGACAAAAAAGCCTAATCCCTCTTAAAGATGATATAAATAATACACTTGATAATGCAAACCAATAAAAGACGCTCTAAAATGTTTTAATAACCAAAAGAATTCTACTCCTATTGAGAAATGCACTAATACTGGATATAAAATTATTTGTAAAGACTGTGACAAGTGCTACACTGGACAATCTAACCGATAAATACTAACGAGAATCAAAGAACACAAGAAATACTGTGACAAACTTATTAATAAAACCGCTCTATCTAGACATGCTATAGAATATAAACACAATTTTGATTCTGAAAAATATAGTATTGTAGCTAAAGAAACATCCTATTACAAAAGTTTATTTATGGATATGTTCCACATCGTCAAGAATAATAACTTACTCTTATTAAACTTATATAAGAATAATATCTCATCACTATAAGCCGTATATTATTATTATTATTATTATACCATTAAGCCATTTCCCTTTCGGGGTAGGCGTGACTTGCTCGGTTGGAAAGTAGTGGGATAGGTATATAGGTGTAAAGTAGGTCGTTATATGGTATAAGGTAGATAGGTATGTAGGTATATGTGTTATGGTATAGATATTTTAGATTGATCTGGAGTTTTCGTGTTATTTATTCAAATAACACGTTCACTCCGCAACACTGCTCCGACCCAGGTTGCTGATCAATCTCTCTAGCGATCACCCCAAGTGAGGAGCCTCACAAAATTGTTATGTATGGTTCCCCACTTGGGCCCATTAGTATCCAAGGTCTTTGTTTCAGGCATCATTCACTCTATTGTCACTCTGCTTATAAACTATTTGTCGCCACACATTTCTGTCCTGGCATACTACTCTAGCTTCCTTTACGTCCATGCATTTCTTCATGCAAGCTCTTCTGTTCCTATGACTTCTTATGTCTCTTCGGATCAATGTCTCATTTACAGATTCTAACCATTCTTTCGGCGGTCTACCTCTGGGCATTCTGCCATTTACTTTACCTTTATATACTTGCTTCGTCAGTCGTTCATTTTTCATTCTTTCAAGATGTCCGAACCATCTTAACTGATTTCTTTCCCATATGTCAACTAGCGTGTCTCCTGTACCACATTCTTTGAGGATTATCTCGTTTCGGACTTTGTCCATCAGTGTTTTTCCGCATATTATGCGCAGAGGTTTCATGCCGATCGCGTTGATTTTTCTCCTGTCCTTTTCTTGACAGGTCCATGCCTCGCTACCGTATAGTACAGTTGGTACGAATATGGAATTATGTATGGCCATTTTAGCTTTTTTTGATATGTTTTTATTCGTGAGGATGGATCCTGCTCTACCGATAACCTGCTTACCCTTATTTATGCGCCTATCTAATTCCCCATCTATTTTTCCGTCGCTAGTGAATAGACTACCTAGATATACGTACTTGTCAACTTGTTCTAATCTCACATCATTTAGGACAATGTTGCATATTGTTTTCTCACTTTTTCCCTCAAAAACCATGACTTTCGTTTTATTCACGTTAATTTTGAGGTCCATGTTCTTACTCTTGTAATACCTACGTTATAATCAATCTACCATCCCTGCTTCGTCATGTGTGCCTCTCGCTGTATATTCTTGTCATCTCACTTCGCCTATGGGATTGCACAGAACGAACTGAGTTTCAAAATGTGCTTATTTCTATGAATTTACTTACAATACCGTGTTCGTCCTATAGGCGAAGTCGGACGTAATGTTACTATTTTAGTGTTTATATCATTTTATCAAATAACAAAACTAGCTTTTTAATTTTGAACTATAATGAGGAATAAGTAAAATAATGTTTGAAAATTGTTATTTTGTTATTGAAAACGTAGAACTTTAAAATAGATTTATTAAATAATTTAAACTGTTCTCGCCGCTGAATAAAAGTACCACGACGTACTACGCTTGAAGCAAAAAGTTAATAGTAATATATTAATATCCTAGGTAATTTAAGAATACCCAGACATCTATTAAATAATCTTCAATGGTTTAAACATTTTTTTTTTTTTTTATACCATTAAGCCATTTCCCTTTCGGCGAGCATCTAGGGGTAGGCATGACACCACCCCGATTCGGGTAGTGTTTCTAGGTGGATAGTTTCTTGTAGTAAATAACTACAAGTATGGGCTCACCACACCCATAACCGCCAACAGCAACGCAGTAGTATCATACGGTCACCCATCCAAGTACTAACCGCGCCCAACACTGCTTAACTTCAGTGATCTAACGGGAACTGGTGTTTCCAGCGTGGTATGGCCGTTGCTCAAATATTTGCTTTTTCAGGAAAGTTGCGAAATGAACGTATTTTCTAGACGTCATGAGTTCTTTAATGAATGATAACAATAAAATAATTTGTTAGATACTTTTATAATTGTTCAAATAGTGCGCGTTTGTTTAAGTATATAGTTTACATGACAATAGCAGGAGAAACATTTCGTCTTGTTCATTTTGTTTGAATATTTTATTTTGGCCATTTTTCGAAAGAAATTTCCAATGTGGATACGTATTTCAAATATTAAAATTTCAGACTTTATTCTCAAGTGCTCAGGGGCCTCCCCTCTCCAGCGAAAAATTCTAAATCTCCTTTTTGCATCCAGCGCTTTAATTGAAGACATGAGCAATGTAATACAGAGTTCTATAAAATGTAAAGGATGAGGTGACGTATTCTCTATTAGGAGGCAGGATGCGAAAAACGTAGAATAGTTCTAGAAAATTGAAAAGTCCAGCTAATATACAGTCTACATCGGAGAAGTCTCGAAACTATAGAGAACAGTTCTATAAAATTATGGCCGATTTTTAGCCCAAAGAAATCTTTTTTATTATCATTATTATTATCATTATGCTTTAATATTTGTTCACATATTTAAGTACATAATTATTTACTATTACACAAACAATCACTACACAAATATTCGCACGCTATTAAAATTATTATTCGCTGAGGGTTCGAACCCCCTAACTACGCATTCGGAGCTCTTAACAAAACCTCGCAGCTAACATAACTTATAAAAAAAAAATCTAAAATATAAGCTACAGCTGTGCAGGGCTGTTTGACAAATTTTTGTGATTTGAAAATTCTAGTTTAATAATTTCGGAAATTTGAAATTTCTGGAGTTTCATATTTATAATGTCAATAATTTCAAGAATATCATATTTCAAAAATTTATTTTAAAATTTAGGTAATTACAAATTTCGGGATCTTTGACATTTTTTAAATTTTGGAAATTTTAAATTTCGAAAACATTTTTAATCGCAAATTCTTTTTTGGTTATAAATTCTAGTAGGTTCAAGATTAATAAGATGTTATATAACTATATAGAATAAGTTTATATAACTTATATAAAATTAAAGCAGTGCATTGAAAATAATTTTAAAAGTTGAATTCCTACTTCTATGTTTTTTGAATCGATTAAATAAGATATGACATTGGAAAAGGTGAAACTATTTCAATTTTTAACGTTGAAAATTATAATCTTAATTTTTCCAATAATCGACACATCTCTAAATGGCAAGTCCACTACCCGGGTGCACCGGAACGTGCACCAGGTCGTTCAAGACGTCATCTACGAGAACTTTTTTTGACTCTAAATTGTATCAATAGCCAAACTAACTACCATTAAGAAAATATGAGAGAAAACAAAGTTTTAATATTTTTATTTCGGTCTTACGATCCATTTAGAAGAAATTAAAAAAAGAAATCGAGTCAAAATTCCTTTTTATTGACGTTTCGGCCTCATCTGTGGGCCTTTATCAGAAAGAAACATCTTAGAGAGTAATCGAAGTCAATCATAAATATGCTGTGAAGCGTATGACAACATTTTAAAATTTTGTAAAGTCAGATCATTCTGAAGTTTTAAAAATCATTATGAAGTTTGTAAAAAAACATCAGCTTGTTAGCTGCTTCACAGCATTTTAATTACAAAATATGACGTATATTTATGATTGAATCCGATTATTCCTTAAGATGTTTGTTTCTGATGAAGTCCCACAGATGGGGCCGAAACGTCAATACAAAGGAATTTTGACTCGATTTATTTTTTTCAATTTTTTCTAAATAGATCGCAAGACCGAAACAAAAATATGAAAACTTTGTTTTCTCTCATGTTTTCTTAATATAAAAAAACGATCAAAGAAAGCTTGACTTCATGATTTCTTTAGAAATCTTGAGGTTTATCTACCAAAATAACTACCAACGGTGTGTCGACGATCAGGATGCACCGGAACGTGCACCAGGTCGCTTAGCACGTATTCTACAAGAACTTGTCAAAAATGTAAATTGTGCCAATAGCCAAAATAACTACCAATGGTGAGTCGACGGTAGTTAATTTGGTGGTTGAAACAATCCAAATTTCTAAAAAGTTATCTAGAATACGTGCTAAACTACCTGGTGCGCGACTCGGTGCACCCGGACCGTCAACTCACCACTGTTAATTATTTTGAATGTTGACACAATTTGAATTTTAAAGCAGTTCTCGTAGAATACGTGCCAAACGACCTGGTGCACGTTCCGGTGCATCCTGATCGTCGACTCACCATTGGTACTTATTTTGGCTATTGATACAATTCAGATTCTAAAAAATTTCTCGTAGATGACGTCTTGAACGACCTGGTGCACGTTCCGGTGCACCCGGGTAGTGAATTTACCATTTAGAGATGTGTCGGTTATTGGCAAACTTAATATTTTAATTTTCAACGCGTGCTAATGTTCTCTAAGACTTGAATTCTTTTTTCTTCACGCGGGAGCGATGCGGACAAGTCGCTGCCTGCGCACAGTAGCGACTGCGCAGCTACATTTTAAAGAACTGAAGTCTATAGATCTTATATTGAAGTAGTTCACAAACACTCAATACTTCGAATCGAATTTCTATGAGATTTTTCAACATTTTTTGAAGAATTTTTCTATACATTTGACTGAATTGAGGTATTTACACCTTATAATTATGTGATTACAAACTTTCAATACTTCAATTGTGATTTCTACGAAAGGTTTCAGCATTCTTTCATGAATGTCTCTATATATTTTATTAAACTTTTTCAAATCGGAGTTCAATATAAAGTTTACAGAATTCTTGTAGAGTAATTCTAGGTTTGTTCTAAATTAAATCCTGAAAGTTATACAGAATATAGAACATTTGTTCAAGGTTAGCTCTCATCCCCGACTCTTGAAATAGTTCAAGAAAGTTTAATAAACTTTTTTTTCCGTGTGGATAAGGGCCATATGAGGTTGGCACTTTGTTATATATATATATATATATATATATATATATAATAAATCCAGTTGCTATTCCCATGTCTTCACTTGCAAAGATGTCATGTGTTAAAAAAATAAATCATTTCCTTTGTTACGTAGGCATGTCATTCTACCTGTGGACTTAGCGAAGAATGTACCTAAATCTCACTTAATGACAGAAACTGAATGGCGAAATTTGGGCGTTCAACAAAGCCCTAACTGGGTGCACTACATGATGCATGGTCCAGGTATATTTGTTACACATTGCTTGAAACTTCTCTTGTTATACCAATGCCTCGATTCAATATGAGTCCGTCTTTTGATAGCGCTGTGTATGATACTATATGTAATATGTGCCGGGTATGACTCTATTTGTATTTGTGGCGATTTCATGTTATTATTAAATTCTGATAAATTATACTATTCTTCATCGTTTGGTAAAGTATTAGACAATTCTATAGAATAATAAGGGAGTAAAAAGGGAACTATAAGGCGTGTGACTAGATTCTCCGAAATTCGGTGAGCGTAGAACAAATATTTTCAGAGAGCCCAGGGTAACTAGGAAGGGTGGCTATATTCACCAAAATTCGCTGAGCGTATACCAAATATTTTCTATGTGCATAGGCACTTCGAAAACATAAATTAGTTTTGTTGTTAACTTCCGTTCATTATAGTTCTGTTTGCATCCAGAAAAAGTTAGTCCGGGATTGAAGCGTATTATATTGTCTATTTTGCATGTAAAACTCACGAAAGTACCAGTTTGGCAACACCTCCGGTTGCAACATATTTATCTTTGCATCAGTAGGCCCGGCCGTGAGTTTACTTACTGAAAATATCGCATTCCGTATAGCTTATACACAGAGAAAACTTTTACGAATTATGACTCTTGATCTTTACACCATAATTTCTAATAGTGTACTAAACATCATATTTTTTGCTAACTGGTAATGATAGATGAATAACTAAGGTTTCCGTTGATATACATATGGACCAAACGCGGAAAACGAAACCACAGGAAAAAAAAATTATTTTCGATTTCGCGGGTTCTTGATTATTTTGAGGTTATACACATCCCATATTATCGAGAAATACAAATTTCTACGCGAAATCCGTTGTTTTCTTTGAGAATTCACGTTTTTTTCCTTTGTTGCCTTTTGATGGATAATAATGGACAAACATACAATGCAGAACAAAAAGGTACATTGTATTCAATGATTGTTATTTTCTTCGTGCTATTTGCTTTCCCTCGGATAGAATTGGGTATATCCAAAGTAACTAAATGAAATACTCGAGGGGAGGAAATGTAATAAGCATTCTCAATGAAAAATAACTCTACCGCTTTTCCAATGTAACGTAACAGTCCAAAATCCGAAAAAGTCTTTTGGCGCAAAATCTATCACGTTAACGAAAGGGAATCTCCTAATTTTTTTCGAGCACTTTTAGTCGATTTTGCGAATAGAATTCAAAATAAGCATTGTTTTCATTAACGTTTGTGTTCAGGGCCAAAAACAGTATGTAACGTAACAGTTTTTTTTCCCCCGATAATCAATATATCATAACTTTGATGATTTTCTAACCTCAAACATATTTCTAATGTTTGGGAAAAGCTAAACATTAGAAATATGTTTGAGGCTAGAAAATCATCATGGTCATGATATGTGACGTGCGCCGAAGAAAGGGGGCTTACTCTGGAAAGCGAGATTTTTCAGGACGAGCGGTCGAAGTCGACCCGATAGACGCGACTTTTAGGAGAGAGGGAAGACCACGAAATCTTCCCACTTCACTTGCCACTACATTCTCACGCATGTAGCGGCGCTGCTCACGGATGGGGTATAGATGAGACGCGGAGATGTAGTGGTGAGTGGTGGGAGGTGTTTCACGGGATCTCGAGCTCTCGAGCGAAAGCACGATTTCTCGGGTACCTATCAACTCAATTATTAGCAATAATAACGCTCGGAAATTTTTTTCGATGGTTTCATTAAAAAGAGCAACTCAAAAACTATCGAAAGGTGTAAAAACCTCGATTTCGATTTTTCCAGAGTAAGCCCCCTTTCTTCGGCGCACGTCACATATATTTATTATCGAGGAAAAAAGACTGTTACGTTACATATTGTTTTTGGCCCTTAACACAGAGGTTAATACAAACGCTGCACTTGAATGTATAATTCTAAGACCACTTAATTGATATTATCCATTGTAAAATTAAACAATGAAAGTCTTTTTGAATTTCAATTCTACTCTTTATACCACGGTCGATCGCACAGGTAACGTAACAGTCTTTTTGTGTAACGTAACAGTCCAAACATTTTTCCTTTTATAAAACTAAAAAAAAATCCAGTGTGAATGAAATTAAATTCATCACTTTCATTCTAAAACTTGAAAATTATGCACGAGACGTTGAAAATAGCCCTCCAGAAGAGCAGAATTTGTCGATAATGTAAGGCAACCTCAAAACCTACTTCTAAAAGTATGTAACGTAACAGTTTATGTCTAGACGTTTATAACTTCTAAATAACAAGACACACACAGATTTTTATGATCATCAAAAATGTCACTCTGAACGAATTTTTTCAGGTGCAAATTAACGTAAAAATATGCGTTTGAATCTAACGTAACAGTCTGCGTTTTTGACCATATAATAATAATAAAAGTACTTGCGAGTTGCCGAAAAAACTTTATTCAGGTCTTTCTTTACCCCAATGTTTAGGAAGAGCTGTGGTGACTTCTCTGTCTTCCTCCTAGAAAATTCTCGGGAAGGGGCGGGATTACGGTATGTCACGGGCAACCAAGGATCTTCATAACTTTGATCCCGTTTATTGTGTTGGTAGTGTTCGCATATGAATGCTTCTATCTTGCTTTATTGGTTACGCTTTACTAGAAGCCTCCAATACAGTCACTGATTGAAATATTGATTAAAATGCAGCGTTTGTTATTTCACATTTAATTTCCCTGGAAACTATAAGTAAAGTCATATTTAATTAAAATAATTGTTTTTTTTTTACATTTCAATAACGATTGAAATGCATCTTATGTAGGATTATAATCATTTTAATGAGTAATAGAATCAAAGTAATATTAACCTAAAGTTTAACCTCAAAACAAACATACATGTATGTATATTTAGTGATCATATTTTTGCATGCCCTTTAAATGGTTCGGATTTCGACGGATAGTTTCCTCACAACATAAGTTAAAGTTTGTGAAAATAACTTAACCTGATCTGATACAATCGAAAAGCTACACATTGATGGATGTGAGAATTCACTTTAAAAATGTCAAAAAAGACCCAATTATCAATGGTAAGAGTTGGTATCTTTTAGATTGTTTTAGATCTGGCTACGAGATTTCCAGCATCTTTAATTGTGAGTTTAACGAAAAAATTCATCTAAATCAGAAGTATCTAAAAGGCATGCATTTTTTACAATTCTTGCTCAAAGTCATAGTACGTCAAACATGCGACCCTTTAATACTAAATCGAAAAATTTCGTGGAATCGTAAAAGTTTCAAATCAATGGCTTTCAAGTTCTAGTAGTGTGGGCACTATAAAAATGCTCAAGTGAACCTATAGCCACGTCTCATACCGTGAGATGGGTGGCAAAAGGGCACGACGAAGTCAAAACAACAGGCCAGCGAAACCCTCGTGTGTCTTGTGGACATGGAGTGACCCAAGGATGGCAACCTTCTACACCCATCTCGTAAATGCCTCGGCATGTTCTTATCACGCGGGTATGGCTTTGTGGTCACGAATCAGTTATCATTTCGCATCGTGGAGCGCACCGAATACAAGGACAATTATTTTAACCGAATATTTTGAGTACAGTCGCTGCAGCTCTCTCTTAAGTTCTTGATGCCTCCCCCCTTTTTCCTTCTCCTTGGTAGCGATATTGTGGTCAGCCGGAACCAAGAATTCGATCATGTATATAGTTCGTTTCTCGAAGTGCTGGAGAACGATGTCAGGCCTCGAGTGTGCAATGGAGACTGCTGTCAGAAAATCGTTGTTCCATAAAAATTGGCACTTGTTGTTTTGGACAATTGACTCTATCTCTCTCGGAGCGTTAGGCAGGGCATGGTCACAGTCAATACCGTAAGAGCGACAAAGATGGCAGTAAAGCACTCTTAGGGCCTCCTTGTGTCTGTAGAGATATATCGTTCCCGCGTGAGTGGGACACCTGGATAGTAGTATGTGTCCTAGGTACTCAGCGTGTGCATGACACGCCATGCATCTATCGCTGGGAACTTTTGACGTAAAATGCGGTGACGGTATGCTAAGGTGGAGATGACACCGTCCTGGCATGCGAAAATAAAGCCCTCTGTACCTGAATTGAGCCCTGATGATCTGAGGAAAGCAAAAGTTAGCTCCTTCAACAAGGGCTGATTTTCTACATTTCTGTGAAAGTTTCCGTGTATTTTCTTATCGAGGAGCTGTTGGCGGAATTTTTCAACCTCTGCTTTCTTTACTTGGGCTTTTAGAAGTGAGGCATCTAGATGGAGTAACGCACTTTCCTCACTTCTGACTTTAACATTCAGGCAAAGGGTCTCGGCTATCTGCTTCGCAGCTTTATAAAGGAACGCTCCTTTGCCAATCATCTCGTGTTTTCTGACAATTTTTAAGAGAGGATCTTTGCCATTTGTAACGATGTAAGCTGTACTCAAAACAATTCGGTTATGAAGACATTGGAGATTTAGAAGTCCGCGCCCACCTTGACGGCATGAGATGTATAATCGCGGAACGGACGAATTGGTATGCAAGCTCTTCTGAATATGCATGGTCTTACGCTTGGAGATATCTAGGGCCGAAAGATCGTTCTTCATCTATTGAACCAACCCAAACGAGTAGAGTAAAACCTGGACGGCAAGCATGTTAATCGCAGATACCTTGTTCAGCGCCGACAGATTTGAAGACCAAATCTGTCGAAAAAGACGCTTGTACATATCGGTTTCGGAGAGACTCCTTCACTGATTTTATGACCTGAATACGGTCTCAGGCATGCCTAGGTATGTATATTTCTCTTCAATATCAAGATGTCTAATAAAACTCATACTTACAAGCTCAGGGTCGCCGGGCGCGTTAGTTATTCGTCCTCGTTTCAGATGAATCTTGGCCAACTTGTCCATTCCAAAGTCCATACCAATCTCTCTTGTGTACGCCTCGACGATACTTAAAGCACTCAGAAGTTGGCTTGAACTAGAAGCATAGATCGTGTAACCGGCAAAAACATACAGTAAGTGTATTTTCGAGTGGTTTTCAGTCAAAATAAATGGTCTTCAAATAGCCAGACGGTAGAAAATCATACACTCACCCCCCTAAAAAATGACAGTTTCGGACGTCTTACAACCGGGCAAAACTCTGGAATATGGATTTTCGAGTGTTTTTCAAACAAAATAACTAGTAATAAAAACGTAAGTTATAAAATCATGGGGGGCCCCCCCCCCCCCGTTCAGAAATTTTTGGACGATTGTAGCGCTTTCTTCTAGCCAGGCAGGAAAAATGTGTGGGACGTAGATTTTCGAGTGTTTTTTTAGTGATAATAACTAGTCCTTAAACATTCACACAATGGAAAATCATGCCCCCTCCCTCAATTGCAAACATAAATATGCTGAAACCGGAGAGGAGCTGCGAGGCTGGCACTGCTTCACATTGAAAAAAAGTTTTTTGGAAAATCGAATTTTTTCATTTTCCTCGGAATAAGTTCATCTAGAAAAGTTCTACAAAACAGCTCTTACTTATTTGTGGTAGCTTGCATCGTTTACGAGAAAAAATCAAAAATTTTAAAAAAATCCTGCATCAACAATGGTTCAGCCCCCATAAAATTGATAGGCTGACTTTTTTTGTATTAACAGAAACTTTTTAAAAATATTGAAAAATATAAAAAAAATGGTGTCTTCCTGAAAATCTTCTTTTCAAGATATGAAAATTCGATTAAAAGAATAATGAAGATTTTCTGGAAAGGCCCACCTTTTTTATTTATTCTTATATTTTGTTCACAGTTTCCGCTTATATAAGAAAGGTATCGTATTAGTTTTATTGGGGCTTAACCATTTTTGTGTCTGGCAAACATTTTTTTCTCCAAATAGAATTTCTTATTTTTCCCCTTAAACGGTGCCGAATATTACAAAAGAGCAATATATATAAAAGACAACCGCTATATTTTCATTTTTCAAAATTTTCAATTTTTTGGCATAAGCTAGATATCTGCTTGATTTAAAATGGAATTTGTCTAAAAATTTCCGTTTTTTATAACGATTCTATCTTTACCACTAAGCTCATTCAATTTATAATGTGTTTATAATTATGTCTGTACCTTAAATATAATAACAAAAACAGATATTTGCACTTTCACGTAGAATTTTTTGTTTGCAGCGTATCTAATTTAAATTTCTTTAGAGGATTTACCCAACTGCAAATCTTTCTCATGCACTAATAGCTAGTATTTTTATACAGTTAATATATGCAGATTACAGCAAATGAAGAAACGTGTCCAATTATATATTATGATCCCAAAACAACAATCGCTATTGTTATAAGCAAATTCAAGTTTTTAAAACTAGTTTCAGTGTACAATATTAAGTACTTCATGTTTTTTAGATACAACTGGATCTGAGCTTACCAGGAATTTTGCGACAAACATGCTAAAATTTTGGTTTCGTTTATCTAATTTATTTATACAAATAAAAGCTAATAATCCATGATGAATATTCGCAGTTAAGTTTTGGGATCATAATTTATAACCGGACACGTTCATGGCATACTGTAATTTGTATATATTAGCTGTATAAAAATAATACACATTAGTGCATAGGAAAGATTCGCAGTTGGGTACATCCTCTAAAGTTATTTAAAGTAAATGCGCTTTAAACAAAAAACCCTACGCGATAATGTCAAATATAGATTTTTATTCATTTAATTTGTTTATAACTATAGCAATATTATTTTAAGATGATGAATTAATCTGGAAGAATATTTGATGTACTATGCACTATATAGGCATAACAAATGATTTTTTTCTACGAAAATGTAAGAATTTTTCGTTATTGTGTGTAAAATTTGTTTATAACAATGCAAATTGTGTTTAGTTGTAAATTTTTGAGAGCAAACATAATTAAAAATATCTTGTAGAGCTAAAAAGCTTAGTGATACAGATATAATCGTTATAAAATACGCACATTGTTATTTTGTTATAAAAGTTATTTATAATAATAGTAATTATTAACTTTTAATTCGTTTTTGAACGATATTGATACTCTCCTGACAATTTATCGTACTTTCAGATAAAAAAAATGTTTTTTAACGTCAAACACTTAACTTGTATATTAGTTAACTTAAATTGTAATTATTTGCTCAATTATTTATTTTTATTTAAGATCGAAAAGAAACCTATTTTTTCATTAATAATTTCATGCAAAACATGATTCGTTCACATCCGCAGGGTTTTTTTAAATGAATATTTTAAGAGTTCCTTTAATTGAGTCCAAATAATTTTAGCTCAAATTCTTGAAAGAAATCTTTTTATTACAAATTTTTGTAAAAAGAATGTATTAAATATTAGCAATTTTCGAAATGCATTAATCCATTTTTTTGGATTGTTTCTGTTCATATTTGAAAAATGTAATAATCTAAATAGATTGGTTCAGAATCACCCACAAACAATTATTTATTTTCAACAAGTATCCCTGCATTGATTTAAGGCGATATAGATTATATACAATTCACTGGTACAAAGGAAAAAATATTTTTTGCAAAAGCACGCTTTTGTGTTCAATTTACGTTAAAAAAGTCATAAATAATAAAAAATTCAAAAATAGGCTTCAATAAATCTCTTTCAAAGGGCCCAGTCGGGTTTCGATATAAAAACTGCCCCCAATCCAAATAAGATTTCGTATGATCTATTCAAAGGCACTTTGTTTAAGATTGTTTTTTTGTAAATTTTCAGCCTGATAGCCGCCATATCAGGTGAGTAATCGTTGATTATGCGAATTTCTTTTTTCGCAATTTCAGCTAAATTAACCATCGGAAAAATCTGAAGAAATGTACAGTACTTCTTGACATCAAGAGACATATCCGTGAATTTTTCGCAAAGGCTCTAGCTGAATAAGCATGGGAAAAGTGCCCCTGCTCTAATTGGGCTCATATTCCAGGGATAAGTGTCTTCTAGTAAGAAAATAATCTACGCAAAGTACCAGCCCTTAGAAATGACTTTTTCAGAAGTTATAGTCGAAAATACAAAATTCGAAAAATAAATTTTTCTGGAAAACGGCTTGACCGACTTCAATAAAGAAAATATATGTTGTGGGGATAGTTAGGACAACACTACTGAAAAATCCCAGATGAATTGCGTTGACTATTATTATTATTATAGATTAGCAGTTCGAACTCGAAAGTTCATTGCCTCTTCTACCCGAGACCGCCACACATCTCTATCCTGTGCATCCTCCATCCAGTTTAAGTAATCATGTCCTAGTTCTTTTAAATCATCCCTTACATTTTTCTCCCATCTGTTTCTCGGTCTGCCTAAGGGTCTCTTACCAATCGGTCTCCCTCTTAAAACTTGCGCCACTGTTCTTTCATTTCCCATTCTTGCTACATGCCCCGCCCATCTTAGTTTACGCGCTTTCATTACTTTATTAATATTTGCTGACCCGTAGAGAGCATGCAGCTCATCATTATGCAGTTTTCTCCATTCGCTGGTCTCTTCGTCCCTTTTTGGACCATAGATTTTTCTAAGTACTTTATTCTCAAAAACTCTAAACCTATTCTCCTCTCCTTTCGTCAGCGCCCACGTTTCGCTCCCGTACATGACGACCGGCATTATTATTGTTTTGTAGATTCTTACTTTGATGTTTCTAGATAGCAATCGCGATTTTAATAGTGTGTTTGCTGCATAATAGCACCCATTGCCAGCGTGCAGTCGCGCGTTGATTTCCGTTTTAATCTTATTTTCGCTAGTTATAATTGACCCGAGGTATTTAAACTCGCTAACCCTTTCGAATTTCATATTTCCGGCTGTTAGATCCCCGTCTTGATTACTTTGTTCAGATCTGACGACGGTCATATATTTTGTTTTCGTTTCGCTAACCTCCAAGCCAATATCTTTGGCTTTTGTGATCAAGATTTCTGCATTTTTTGCTACCGTTTCTTTATCATCCCCTAGTATGTCGAGATCATCCGCATATCCAAGAATTTATATTACCCCATTGAGGGTAGCACCGGTCGGATTCGCCTGCACTTGCCTAACCACGTATTCTAAAACTAAGTTAAAAAGGACGCACGAAAGTGCATCGCCCTGTTTCAGACCATCGCGGATCGAAAACTCTTCAGATAACCTTCCGTTTACGTGTACTCTTCCCCTACTGCCGCTTAAGCAAATTTCGATAAGTCTAACCAATTTTCTTGGCACACCCAAGAACTCCAGGATCCAGTACATTCGCGCGCGTATAATAGAGTCGTAAGCTTTTTTAAAATCGATAAATAGCTGATGCACTGCTTCATTAAATTCCCATTTTTTTTCTAGCAGTTGTCTAATTGTGAACATTTGATCGCTTGTAGATCGGTTTCGGCGGAATCCACACTGGTAATCCCCAATGATTTCCTCGGCGAGAGGAGTTAGCCTACCTAAGATTACATTGGACAGGATCTTATAACACGACGACACAAGTGAAATTCCCCGATAATTGTTACAGTTCATTTTATCGCCTTTTTTAAAGATAGGAATAACAATAGAGTCATTCCATTCCTCTGGAATGCGTTCTGTTTTCCAAACTATGCGTATTAATTTACAAATTTGTCTTTTGAGGCAAGGGCCTCCATTTTTTTTATCAGTTCTATTTCTATATCAGCAGGATCATCAATTAATAGATCAGCAGTGTGGATTTCGCCGAGATTACCTTCAACGGGGGCTTCGCGTACATTTAATAGTTTATCGAAATATTCTTTCCATAAATTCAGTCTCTCTGTCGCATCGGCTACTAGATTGCCATTTTCGTCCCTCATTACTTCCGTTCTACTTTGAAAGCCTTTCCTTACAAAATTGATTCCCCTGTACATCTCGCGCGGGTTATTCTGTTTATTATGCGTTTCTATTGCTAGTATTTTATTCTTTTCCCACTCCCTTTTCGTGGATCTATAGAGCCTATTTGTACTTTTACTAATCTCGAGATACTTCTTATGTGTTTGATCGCACTTATTTTGTAAACTACTTAGTCTGGCCTTCCAACGTTTTTCAAACCCGAGTTTGCACTCTTCGTCATACCATGGTTTGCTTTTTATTACTTTCTTTAAACCTATCGTAAGTTTCGCGGCTGTCTTTACCGCCTTTTTTATATTGCTCCATAGGGTTTCCGGGTCCTCCTCGTAATTATTGTTATCGTCTTTCTGTTCTTGGAGAGCATCAAAGCTATTAGAAATCTCAACTTGATAATTTAATGTTTCTGTTGCTGTTTTGAACTTATCTATATTGAAACGAACTGTTGGCTCTGTGCGGCTTGTTTTCTTAGTTATCGCTAGCCTAGATCTTATTTTTACTATCACGAGAAAATGGTCTGAATTTAAATCCGCTCCCCTATACGATCTTATATCGAGAATGTTAGTATGACGTCTTCTGTCAATTAGAACGTGATCAATCTGATTGTGAGTGTTACCATCTGGTGATCTCCAGGTGGCCTTATGTATATTTTTATGCTTGAAATATGTGCTTTTGACAACGAGATTCTTTGAAGCTGCAAAGTTTATTACTCTAGTTCCATTATCATTACTGACCTCATGCAAACTTTCTGATCCTATTGTAGGCCTATACATCGGTTCTTTTCCAATTTTCGCGTTGAAATCTCCCAATACTATTTTTGCGTCAAAAGCTGAGAACTTGTCAAAAACCTGCTCGATTGTTTCGTAAAAGAGATCTTTAGTGTCTTCGTCTTTGTCCTCGGTGGGGCAGTGCACATTGATTAATACCTGTTTGCTGAAAATACCCTTCAGTACAATGTATGATAACCGATCATTAATGAATTGCATGTCGATAACCGCTTGCGAGATTCGTTTATTAATAAGAAAACCGGTCCCCAGTCTCCATTCCTTAGCTCCCCCATAGTGAAAAGTATAGTTATCCTTAGAAATTGACGCGAAATCGCCCGGCCAGCATGTTTCTTGGAGTGCTATTAAGTCAGTATTGTAATCATTTGCTATCTTAATGAGTTCGCTAAATCCGCCAGTACTTACGCTACGCGCGTTAGAGTTCCCACCCTTAGATCTTTAACTGGAATGGAAGCTTCTAATGTGTCCCCTAAGGGTTTACATTGTTCTTGTATCTCTTCCCTATTCCTTCACACACCTCCCATACACATACTTGGTGGTGGGAGGGGGACCTACAGTTTAAGGTGGGTTCCGAACCACCAAGAGCAACAGCCTTAAGTACTTAGAGAACCTTTTTCTCTAGAGGTACCGGTCCCACGACTCTCCGGAGATGAACAACTCCCTTGCTAGGCAAGTGTTCACCGCATGGGCCACCGAGGCTCTTCCAGAGTGCGAGGCGGGAATCGAACCCGCAAGCCGACGGAGTGGGTCCAAAGCCTATGCCTTAACCCCCACGACCATCGTCCCACTCTCAGATCTTTAACTGTAGTTTTTTGTTTTTGCAAGTTAGCCATGGTAGTTTCAAGATAATCCGCACGTTAGGATCCTATTCCGATCGTAGGTAAGTCCACTGTCCCAGGAGTGATAACCCCCATACCTCCCTAGGTCTAAGTATGGGAGCTTTCCAACTCTGACAAGGACCATGTCAACTTGTCGTCAGACACATTACAGTTTCATCCTCGTATCCTAACGTCCCCCTGCAAGGCAGCGCGCCTACTGGCATCAATACCCCTTCGGCCCTATACAGGCGAATCATTCCACACATCCCTTGCGGGCAGTTTCATCGCTGCGGTGTCCAATGGGCAGCAGGATTTTTCCCTTACAAGATTTTTAGTTTTGGTTCGGGTAGTGTTTCTAGGTGGATACACGCTGCACCTCGGCCTGCCAGGACTCACCCATTGCGTATGAACGCAATTGGTGGGTCCCCCCAAGCCATGGTCATCGTGTTTTCTACCAGTGCTAGGCCAACATCTTAGGCTGGGCTCACCACACCCACGACTGGTTCCTATCGGCTGTCCGCGGCTGCTTATTCTTGTATTCGCAGCTAACCTGAGGGGCTGTTCAGCCTAACGGGCCGTTCCTCTATCCGCAACCCGAGGACGCGCTGCGTAGTGGTGACAGGAACCCACCGAGCAGTTGCGTTGACTATAAAGGACGAAAAAAAATTATTATAATTTTCAAACATTTTTTTTACCTTGTTTTTCAACGAGGGCCACCTTCATTTTTTTCTCACAAAATAAGCGAACGCTGATTAGTAACATATATTATTCACGAACCGATCAAGAGGGGACTTCATAAAAAAAATGAGTGAAGAACATTTGTTGGCCCCTGAAATACATGCTTTTACATACAAACCAGGGGACAATGCAACATTGTACTAACTGTTCAATAAAATGAGCCTAATTCGAGTCAGATTTGTTTTTTAATGAGAGTAAAGAGCAAGAATAATGAACTTCATATTATAATAAAAATGTAAAGTATGATCTTACTGTTTTAATCAAGATCATTGTCTTCATCAATTATTGGCGTCGTGTTGGTTTTCACAAAGATTTTGCTAAGTATCTCTGCTGGCTTTATTATTTTTGACAAGTAGCGAGCATGTCCCAAGTAATATATAATTGCCGCAATATGTGAGCAGCATTCGCTGGTAGTCATTGTTTTTGCTTTTTTCGATCGATCGATTTTTCGATCGATATTTGCGCGAGTGTGCTAATGGACGTAGAACCGTGGGATGCTGCTCACATATTGCGGCAATTATATATTACTTGGGACATGCTCGCTACTTGTCAAAAATAATAAAGCCAGCAGAGATACTTAGCAAAATCTTTATGAAAACCAACACGACGCCAATAATTGATGAAGACAGTGATCTTGATTAAAACAGTAAGATCGTACTTTACATTTTATTGTAATATGAAGTTCATTATTCTTGCTCTTTACTCTCATTAAAAACAAATCTGACTCGAATTAGGCTCATTTAATTGAACTGTAAGTACAATGTTGCATTGGCCCCTGGTTTGTATGTAAAAGCATGTATTTCAGGGGCCAACAAATGTTCTTCACTCATTTTTTTATGAAGTCCCCTCTTGACCGGTTCGTGAAAAATATATGTTACTAATCAGCGTTCGCTTATTTTATGAGAGAAAAATAAAGGTGGCCCTCGTTGAAAAACAAGGTAAAAAAATGTTTGAAAATTAGAATAATTTTTTTTCGTCCTTTATAGTCAACGCAATTCATCTGGGATTTTTGCGTAGTGTTGTCCTAACTATCCCCACAACATATATTTTCTTCGTTGAAATCGGTCAAGCTGTTTTCCAGGAAAATTGATTTTTCGATTTTTGTATTTTCGACTATAGCTTCTGAAAAAATCATTTCTAAGGGCTGGTACTTTGCGTAGATTATTTTCTTACTAGAAGACACTCATCCCTGGAATATGAGCCCAATTAGAGCAGGGGCACTTTTCCCATGCTTATTCAGCTAGAGCCTTTGTTCGTCAATTTTTTTACGCAATTTTTTTATCAAAAAAAAATCCGCAAGCAAAGCCCTGTTTTTCACCATTATTGGGTATCCCAAAGAAGCATATGTCCTAATTTTTTCAGATTTTTAAACAATGTGGACGATACTTGAAAATAACGATTATGGTCAAATTCCGTGGTTTCGAAGGTGCTCGTCGTTAAGCTATCTGCTGTTTTTTTTCGTACAGAAATTATTACACTTTCATTTGTAGTATGCTTATGGTTCTGACCTTGACTTGGATTGAGATGCACGGAAATGTTAACATCATGGCCGTGTCGTAATGTTGCGCAACGTGACGCAGTTACAGCTAGGCCGTTGGGGTACTGCGCTTTATCGCTATGCTACTGTTTTATCAATGCAAGAGTGACCACGGCACATCCCCCCGCGGCTCCTCTCATCCACAACCGCCGCTGTGGTGTGATTCTTGAAACGCCCGAATCGAAATAGCTACAATTGAAAGTCTAGTGTATATTGGATGAGAAAAATTATATTGGCTTTAATTTGCTACCTTTAGTCAAATCTGGAAGTAACCCAGTCCTTTTGTGAAAACCCGAATATTTTTAAATTCCATCTGATTTCGTGTTTTACCGGAGAATATCAGTTACAAATAAATTCGCCTAATTCTACTTTTGAAAGAACTAGTTTTACCTTGTAGATAGTGTAACAGTGGGGCCCTTGCTTCTTCCGGCAATAACCTAGTCGGAAGGGGTGAGGCCCAAATTTTGCCGATCGGGGTCGACAAATCCCGAAACTAGGTTAGCAGGTTGTAGACCACAGATCGCCAGTTCTCGCTACTACGCGACGGAGACTAATACGATTTCTCGCCGGTTAGTTTCTCGATACCTCATCCCGCGCAATTGTGCCAATAAAGTGTCTGTGCAAAGCTCTGACTCGTTCTGTGTCTTATCTTTGGGGGATTACGGACGACGCCGACAACTCCCTGGAATTCAATTTCTTGGATACCCGCTGAAAAGCCTCTCCAAGATCGTCGACACCAGCTCCAGCAACCGTCAGTATTCACCGCTACAAGTTGCTGAATAAAGACAATATTATATCAAAATTGGAATCATGACCGACTTTACCCTCGCTCAGCGTCCTCAATTCCACATTCTCCTTACTTTGTAGCCAACTTCCGGGCAGTTGGCCACAATTGGCGCTCAACTCCTTAACCCACACTTCCCAAAAAACCCAAGCCTTTTCCCACGCTGAGTGATTGACGTGCCGAATAAAACAGAATTATGTATATATATATATATATATATATATATTTACAAGGGTGAATTTTTTCCATGAAAATTGTTGAATAACAAGTGCACGAAATTCCGAAAGATGAAAGAAAAATTTGTGTTGAGAAGTTTAGATTTTAATTTTTCTTAAACTGAGAAAGTAGGAAAATCGCGAAATAAAAGATAAATTTGAATAGAAAATATATAGAATAGAAAAGAAAAGTGACAGGTGGAAAAGAAAAAATAGAAAGAGTAAATCTAAGTATGTAAATAGTCGCGAAAAAGAAACATTAAAGGAAAACCGTTTAGAAAAGGAAAGTTAAATTCAAAAGTGAAAGTGACGCGACTGCGTAAGCTCGTCAATTCAGCGCGATCAAAACAACACGTGTGCAGGATTGCCCTCGGTCAAGATCAAGGCCAAGCGTGTTTTCATATTTCGCTAAGCTCATGTCGACTTTCAAGAAAAGTAAAGTCGATACTGTAACAGCATCGGCTATTCTCCCCACTTATTCGTCTAGGCATGGGCCTTAGCGTGACGTGGATGCTTAACGCATCCCTTGTGTAGAGAGTCAGTCTGTTTCCTACCGCTTAGCAGTATAGATCAATATTAATTAAAGAAGTCCTGTCTCACAGTTCAGGCACTTACACACAGAAAAGGTCTATTATTCTCCAGACCATTAAAATTGGCGATCCTGCCAGGATCCCGTTCAGGATATCCTGGGGAAGAAGTATCTATGGAACACCCCCAGTAATTTCAAACAACGAGGATTTTAAACTCGAACCAGGACTCTACGGATTCTGTTCGCAGCCCAGGCAACGACCACCAGAAGCTGAGACTCCTAAGGCATCTACGGAAACTTGGTAAAAGATCTGACGATCTTCCCATCCCGGAGAGAGCCCGCTGAACCAAGCGATAAGCCTTTGAAAGAAACGCATCATCGAGCCACGCCCGGTTCAACCGCATAGCAGCAGGACGTCTACGGTCGTCGCAGTACAACTGCTATCTACCCGGCTGACACGGAACGAGACGAAAGGAGAAAAAAAAGTAAGCATTGTTTTAGTTTTAAGATAGTTACGAATTTTGTTCAGATATTTCCACAGTAGATAAGTCCTTCTCGCATACGTCGAACAGTGATTAAATTGCATCGGCGTTTTCGATAAGACTAAGTGAGGAAATATTTCGGTGAATAGGCTGGCGTCAGTAGGTATGACGTTGGTGCTCCACGTCCTCTATCTCCTCTAATAAACCGACGATCTACTCTGAATTATCCTTGAGGCATATTGTTGCAGCACGATCCCGCAAGTGAAGGGTTTAAAATATACCAAATATTGTAAAATTAGTAACGCGATTCGCGACACTTACACCCGACACTCGCAATTAGGACAAACTGGCGTTTCACGCCTATAGGGAAAATCTTAGCACACAATACCACACACAAACAGACACTTCTTCGGATTCTGATAGCAGTTCACTCGGATTAGACAATCCGTTTAAAACCGCCCCCACCATGTCATCAGAAGATTCTAGGGAAAATTTGAACAGTAAAACCACGGATCCACTATTGCTGATCCTTAGTAAATTATAGTTAATCGAGGATGTGCAACAAATCATGAGAGCCGACATGAGGACATTGAACAACGAAAATTTGAAAAGAGCTAACGAGATAAGAGATCTCGCTAGGATCAGCAATGCCCTTCTAACAGAGGACGAATCCCATCGGGAGCATGAATCTTCGGACGAGGAAGCAGCACCTCAACCAGCTAAAAGAACCATTCGGCCCGCTCCACTAGCCCCGAATTCCTTGGAAGACGGTACGTGGCAGTCAACGCCACCCGCACATAACAATACACCGAGAAGCGAGCCTAACAGGAGTGTGACAGCAATGCATGCAACAGGAACCTTTGGGCCCAGTGACCAACCACCGCATTCCATAACAGCCGATACGAGCCAGTTGCCTGTAACCCCGCACGACACTAGACAGAGCTGTGACGCAGCAGCGAGAAGCAGAAGGAAGGCAACCCTCAAATTCCTTCACTCACACAAGTGCGAGTCACATGCCACCCGCTCATGGTACCGCACAGAGAGGCAACCTAGGAGCGAGGCAACGAGTAGCGATAGAAAACTTTGAACCTCTCTCTTAGACAAAGGAGATTATACGCACGGTAGAAGTTCTCAATGGACACGATGACGTTGGTGTGCACGACTTTGTCAACACTGTTAAGCATGCGAAGCTCAGATGTTCCCAACCTAATTTACTACTAGATTATATCATAACTGAAAAAATAATTGGGAATGCTAAAAGAGCAATTAGACATTGTTCCATAAACAGTTATGACGATCTGTACAGTGCCCTTCGGACGAATTTAGCAACTACAACTACCTTGGAAACTTGTAGAAGCAGGTTAGAAGTTATACGGCAAAATAACGATACCGTGAAAAATTATAATCAAAGATTTAGAAGTGCCTATAACGAGTTAATTTACACAATTCAATCAGAATACTCGTCCGGAATAGAGCGCAAATTAGCTCTACAAATGGAAGAAAAATCTGCCACTAAAAGATACGTAATGAACCTCCGAGAAGATGTTAGTAATCAAGTGCGACCTTTAAAGCCAAGATCTTTGAATGAAGCTCTGCAGGAGGCACTTGAAGCACAAGTGTGGTGCAGAGAACGTCTCCGTACGAAAGTCTTGACGGCACCTCGACCATCACAACCCCACAACAGACTGCCGATGAGAAGTTCGGGACCGCCCACAGCACGAAACCAGCAACCACAAATGCGGAACCAACCCTCCGACGTTCCTAACCATGGACTGCCCTTACAGTAAAGAATGCAAATGACCTGCAACTATTGTAAAAAACCAGGTCACTTTGAGAGACAATGCTCAACTAAAATTAGGCAACAGGGTTTTCAGAACGGAGCGAACCAGAAAAGACCACCGGGAGTGAGTAATATTCTGGATGTGTGGGATTCACAAAACCCATTAGAATGTTACGACGTAACAGAAGAAGAACAAAACTAGATCGACCGCTACGAGGAATCTGCAGAGTTTCAGCAATCAGCGGACGATTACGAGCCATACATGGAAGACACTCAGACGGAAGTTCCTACAGATTGTTAGTTGATTCCATTTGATATGAAAAAACGTTTTGCCATGGGGAGAGATATACATCATTCAAATCAAGCAGTAAGAATACCATATTTAGGAAAACTGCATCTCTTCCATATAATTGATGATGATTTCCCCTTACCAGAGGAAGGTATCATCGGCCTGCCCTTTTTTAACACGTTTTATAAATACCATTTAACTAAGGACTTCCTTTACGTAGACAAGAAAAAGTTACCCCTTTATGAGGACGGTACATTTTTACCTGGTAATACAGTACAAATAACACGGATAAAAGTAATTGAGAAAGATCAAGATATTTACATAGAAAATCACAAATCAATCCCTGACGGCGTTTACAAAATACAAAACAAAGAGTTAGTAGTACCTCTGTATAATTATGGCAAAGACCCGTTGATAATACCACAAAAAATCGAGTACGAAACAATAGAGCAAATTAAAGAAACGAATAGAATGAGCATTACTTCAGAGGAAAAAAAACAGGTAAAAAGGATTCAAGATTTATTAAACAAGACTAGATTAAAGCACGTAGAAAAAGCGGAAGCTCCTAAATTGTGGAAGATAATAGCAGCGTACAGTGATATTTACAACCTCGAAGGAGACCCGTTCCCATGTACCGATCTAGTGGAACATGAAATCATTTTAAAGACCGGAAAAATAGTACATTTAAAATCATATCGTCCTCCTGAATGCCACAAAGAGGAAATAAAAACACAAATGAATGAGTTGTAGGAAAAGGGTGTCATAAGAGACTCAAAATCACCCTTTAATTCACCGATTTGGGTTGTCCCAAAAAAGCAAGACGCGTCTGGTAAGAAGAAATGGCGAATAGTAATCGATTTTCGCAAGGTAAACGAAGACACCGAACAAGATGCTTATCCACTGCCCATCATTGAGGACATTTTGGACCAATTAGGGAACGCAAAATTCTTTTCAGCCTTCGACCTCAGTTCTGGATTTCACCAAATCCCAATGAGTGAGACCTAGAAAAAGTATACGGCTTTCTCAACACCAGAAGGACATTTTGAATTTAACAGAATGCCCTTTGGACTCAAAAATACTCCCGCTACTTTCCAAAGGATGATGGACAATGCCCTGAGAGGATTGGTAGGAAAAAAATGTTTTGTTAACCTCTACGACATTCTCGTATTCGGCTCAACTTTAAAAGAACATAACGAGAACCTAGTAAGCCTATTTGACAGACTGAGAGAAACGGGATTAAAACTTCAGCCTGACAACTGCGAATATTTACGCCCGGAACTCGAATATTTAGGACATTTGCTAACTGAGGACGGCGTAAAACCTAACCCCGCAAAAATACAGGTAGTACGAGACTTTAAACCACCACAGAATGTCACCCAAGTTCAGAGCTTTTTAGGACTCGCAGGGTACTATAGAAAATTTATAATAAATTTCTCTCAAATTTCTAAGCCTCTTACAAATCTAACACAAAAGGAGACACCTTTTGAATGGTCGACGAATTGTCAATAATCTTTTGACCAAATAAAAGAATTATTATGCTCAGCACCGGTTTTGAGATTTCCAAACTACAAGGAGAAATTCACTTTAACGACAGACGCATCCAATCACGGACTAGGTGCAGTATTATCCCAAAACGGTCACCCCTGTTGTTACATATCAAGGACGTTGAACAAAGCCGAGAACAATTATAGTACGACGGAAAAGAAATTGTTAGCAATAGTTTGGGCATGCAAAAGGTTAAGACAGTACCTTCTTGGAAGAAAGTTTACAATCCAAACGGACCATCAGGCGTTAATATGGCTGCACAACGTGAAAGATCCATCTTCACGATTGCTACGATGGAGATTACGTTTGGAAGAATACATTTACACTGTCGAACACGTAAAGGGAAAGGAAAATAAAGCTGCAGACCGTCTATCTAGACTATTTCCAGTTCAACAAGAAGAAAATTCTCTACAAAATATACCAGAAGAAGTTGAGTCGGATGTGGAAAGAGAAGAGGAATTAACAGGGCAAGTAACATCCGGTACGTCCAAAGAGGAAAATGTGTTAACACAGCCTTCGACAAGTTCTTCTCGCCGTCGCATGGATGCAGATCTACTCATCTCAGATGGTGAAGGGTTAACGGACGGAAGAGAAAATTTGCACAGAGAAATAAAAAAAATATATTACCAATAGGAAACCCAGTAGAGAAAATGTTAAACCTAACGCAGGTGGAAAGCTCTGGCGAACCATATCCAAAGAACGAAAGGGAAGTCAGGAAACATCCTCATATAAGTTACCTCCATTTAATGAGACCGAGTGGCTGAAAGTGTTAGATAAGATAAATAAAGACGCCATGACCTCTAAGCTAACTATTTCACGATACCACTTTATTGACCCAATGATCACCCCTTTAGAAAAAGTGAAAATAAGGGACTACCTCAACTTCTTGAGCCACAAATATGAAGATCAGCAGTTCCACACGTGCTACATGCCACGTACAGAACTTACTTAAGAGGAAAAGGGAGAAATTATAAGAGAATCACACGGATCAATTACTGCTCAACACTTTGGGGAAAACAAAACTATCGAACGAGCCAGAACCCTTGGAGAATGGAAAAATATGGAACAAGAAATTATTCATTTTATTAAACGATGTCCTGTATGCCAATTACAAAAGACGGTAAGAATCAAAAGACAATGTGAAGCAATCATCCCAGACACGCCTGTCAACCCTAACGACAAAGTAGCCATGGATATCTTCGGTCCATTGCCTTTGACTCTATCAGGGAATGAATACATCCTAAGCATACAAGATATGCTCACAAAATATTTGATCTTAATACCTCTTAAAAACACGGAATCTGAAAGCATTATAGGAGGGTTATTTGATCATTACATATACCTATTCAGCGCACCTAAAAATATCCTAACAGACCAAGGACAAAATTTCATATCTGAACTGGTACGAAACTTTGAAAACCTATTTAGAATTAAACATATTAAAACTACAGTTTATCACCCACAAAGCAACGGAGCCCTCGAGAGAGCCCACTCAACGATTAAGAATTTATTTAAAAAAAGCATCGAGGACCATAACACTGAATGGGATCAAAACCTGAAAATAATCTGCATGGCGTACAACACTATGAAGCATGACGGTACAGGATACTCACCCTTTCAACTGACCTTTGGAAGAGAGGCCAATTTGCCCTCAATGCGCAGCACAACACCTAACGTCAAGTATGAAGAACTACTCGACCTATGGAAGCGTAGACATGAACACTACCTCAAGAAAGCTAAGGAGAAAATAGAGACACAGAAACCGAAGTATAAAAAACTGCAAGACTCGAGAATTGCCATACCGCAGGGAATCTACGAACCCGGAGATCTTGTTAAACTTATTAACAAACATCAAGATAACAAACTCTCTCCCTCATGGAAAGGACCAGCAGTAATTGTAGAGAAACAAGAAAACAACAACTACACTGTACTTTTTAACGACAAGCGAACTAGAATACACGCCAATCAACTTATGCCTTATTACCAATAATTTTACCGATGAATTTGGCACTATTACTCTTGTGGCTACTGAGTGCAGTCGAAGCGGAGGTCATCACAACTAATCTGGACGGAGTAATGATCTATTCTGAAGAACTAGGACAAGCCAGTCTGTATCACGAAACGTGGAACCTAATACTTGGAGTAGGTACAGATAATATAGAGGAACGATTCGTCTCGTTGCAACAGGTTTATGTGACTGCGTCAAACCTATGTAATGATTGCCCTGAAGAATTTGAACTCAAGCTGATCAACTCGCGTATAGAACGTTTAGAAAACCAGAAAAATCTGCTGGACCAGCTATTAGGTAGAACACGTGTTAAGAGAGGATTTTTCAATTTTGTAGGTGACATTTCGAAAACACTTTTTGGAACTCTCAGTTCACAGGATATGACCTACATTAACGAAGAACTTGATAAATTGTTTAACAACCATAAAATACTTTCACAAAGCATATCCAATCAAACTAGAATCATTAAACTCTTGTTAAGCTCAGCATCTGATGATTTTAAGGCTCTTGAGTTACATAGTCAGGAAAACGTTAACCGACTGAACCAGCTGGCGAACGGAACAAACCGAAACACCCAAAGTATCGCGATTTCAAATCAAATGACGGTCTGCATGATGATAGTCGATGAGTTGAGTGAAGATATCAACTTATTGATAGACGCAATAAATGACGGGAAAACCGGAATAATTCACCCTCAACTTCTGACACCAAGAATCCTAATAAGCGAAATGAAAGAGTTTGAAGATGAATTTAACACTAAATACACCATCCCTTTGAAGAAGTCGTAACTTTCAACATATTATCGACATCTCAACAATTAACGTGGCTATTTTAAAGAATCGGTTTGTCTACTCCATTCATATTCCTATCCCAGAAACAGAGACTTACGAAATTAAGCATTTAATACCTATTCCCAAACAAATCCGTTCTGTCTTCCTGGCGATAATTCCATACTATGAATACCTACTAGTGGGACAGGGACACACAACATACGTACCGACCGACAGAATATCTTTAGGTAATTGTAAACATTATGGCGAAATGAAAATGTGTAAACGAATGCAACCCACTTACCTGATGTCAGAAACGCATAGTTGTGAAAATAGCATATTAAGAACGAATGTGAAATGTATCAGTGACGAATGTAAATATTCCCCCTTTAAAATCGTTCACATTGCTTTTATTCCACTTACGAATGGATATATTTTAATCCCCCATGAGCCAGTTGATGTTGATGTGCTATGTGAATCGGGACACAATAAAATTAAAATTCAGGGTCCAACGAAAATTGTAAGCAAAGACAAATGTATACTGAACGGATTGAATATTGTATTAAAATTAAGTTCAACGAATACTCTCGTCAAAGAAATAAGCTATAGAAAGAACTTATCGCTACCATATACGGATGATCAACTAGACTCTATAAAAGATAAGTTAATACCGCTAACTCAGGAAATTAGGCCCTTTAATTTAAACAATCTTAAGCAATCGGTCGATGACATCGAGAACGCAGTAGATAAAGTCAGTAGGGACAGACGAACACGTACCTGGAGTGAACATGCGACTAACTGGGTACACTACCTAGGTTACCTTGCTATTGCAATTGTCATAGCGTTCGTAGGATACAAATGCAACGTGCTAGCGCTACTCTCTCAATGTATACCGAGAAAAATTTGTTTCTTCTGCGTTAAAACTGAAGTCACCGCGTCTCCAACGGTACAGTACACTGCTGCTCCTAATTTAGATGATAGAGATATGGATTGTAGAATCAATACTACTGCTGTAAAAATAAGACCTATCAGAAAGATTTAGAGACTAAACCCGATCTAAAAAGGGGGTTGTTACAGCATCGGCTATTCTCCCCACTTATTCGTCTAGGCATGGGCCTTAGCGTGACGTGGATGCTTAACGCATCACTTGTGTAGAGAGTCAGTCTGCTTCCTACCGCTTAGCAGTATAGATCAATATTAAATAAAGAAGTCCTGTCTCACAGTTCAGGCACTTACACAAAGAAAAGGTCTATTATTCTCCAGACCATTACAATACTACGCAGAATAAATTAATGAAAGTATAATTTGACTCAAAATTTTATATTTTAATGATTTCTTAAATGAAAAGTCAAGGAAAAGAATATATTCAAAAAAGAATTGTTCGAAAACTAGATAAAATGTTTCTTTACATTTTTGTCAATACAGAAAATTGAGTAAAATGGAAAGATATATGACATTAAGATCAGGAATAATTTAAATCACCAAAATGATTAACCCTGTCCCAGATAGAATCTTAGAAAATAGTGAAAGGGAAAATAGACCAGAAGATAGAGAATTAGAAAGAAACGAAAATAATCCCAGATGTATCGAAACGCAATTATATAATATGAATCTACCCCCAAATATGAACAGACCCCAAAGTACGGTTCGAGCATTAAATTGAACAATTGGTAGAGGAAACTCTTTGCCACAATTACAGTTAGCCACCCCCCAAAGAGTCAGTCGTGCGAGATTTGACTCAACATACCCACCTACAGAGTTGGGTACGTAATTTACTCCAAGTAATTTACTTCGTTTTCTACAGTAATTTACCACGTAATTTACGTCCGAAGTTTTCTACAATATGTAAATTACGTGGATGTGAAACAGGTTCACATGGAAATTGCGAATATTTCGATGCCTATCTGATATAAATACAGAACCTCTGCGTGTGGACTGTGGATATGTGCTTGCCAGTCGTGCAGCAATTATTTTTGATTTTCAAAAATAAGGCAAGATGAATATTATAATATAATTGCAAAAATTAATAATTCAACACTATTCACATAACTATGACCTGGAAGGCATTTATAACCACTGTTCGTCAATACTTTATCGCAAAATACGCACTTAGCTACACTTTTGTCTATATTTTAAAATCTTACTTCCACTTGCTCAAAACTTAGGGCTTTGCATGGGATGTTTGAAATCCTCGTAGGAATCTTCTTTCTCATCATTTAAATCGTTTATCAATTCAATAACTAGAATTCTTAAATTCATTAAGGTTTGGGGGAGGTTATATCACGTGCTAGGAAATTCAAAAGTTAAAAACCGTCAACCGCCATCTTTGTCATGTAATTTACCAGTTTTCTGTTTTCTACGTAAATTACTTCACTTAGGTGATTTACGTAGAATACCTCGAGTGACGCGTCACTTCGCAACCCTGCCTACCAGTGAATCTTTTGCCGCCAAATTCGCACTTTGGCGTGGCATCAGACCGCGTACCATCTAACTATACGTTAGGTCCTAGAAATTGGGAAAATGCTCAAAACGAGTATGATCTTTCTAACGCAGAATTACTGTAAGCGTTGGACATTTTAGAACAAGGGAGAAAAATACTAGAAAATGAAAATAGGTTAGAAAACAGCAATAATAAAGAAAGGGCAAATAGATTTAGACAAAGTCCGGGAAGTATTATGGAAAACAAAAAAATTGGCAGTTTTAGGAAGAATCAAACATATGTAGTCGATTCATTTTTAAACACCAACACGCGAGTAATTAATGAATTAGACGAATTGATTGCTTACGACGAATTTTTAAATAGAGAAAGGGAAGCGTTAAAGAAAAGACGAGAATTAATTGTAAAACAACATGAAAGTATTGGTTAAGGAAAAACTAAACCCGAGAGCACATAGTTCGTTCGAATTACGCGAAAATGGACGTGAATTCGAAAAAGGAAATAGATGGATTGAATTTAAAAGAAACTTAATGGGAAATAATGTAAAAAAAAAAAAAATTAGCAGTGAGCGAAGCGTACATCAAACAGTACATTTCGAACCGAAAATAAATAGAAATAGGGAAAATCCGAATCGTGAAAATAGAATAAAATACTAGAAAATGAATACAGATGACCCGAGCAGGAAACTCGATATCTAGAAAGAGAAAGTGATTTAAGGGAGGGCATGAGCCATAGGTTTGACACGTACGGCTCAAGACGAAGCGATAGATCAAAACTATGATCTACTTTTACCCAAAATAATAGCGTACAAGACAACTGTAGATGGCCAGATTCTAAACAAGCCCAAAATAGGAACATCCCCACACAAAATAATGCAAATATGCCTGCAGCATTTTTTCCATTTGGTATGATTCAACTCCCGTTCCAAGTAATGTCGAATTGGCCGTTTAAATTTAAGAACAGCAAGGATGATAGCCCTGTACAATTTTTGGACGACTTGTACAGATTTAAAAGATGATATCAGATTACTGATTTTGATAGTCTCGAGAATATCGATGCTGTCTTGTCTGAGGAAGCTCTTGAGTGGTGCCGTGTTACAAGGCATAGTTTGAATTTTTTTAGCGATTTTAAACGGGATTTTATTAAAGACTGTATTGAAATTCAAGAATTTTAAATGAGACTAAAATCAAATTCAAAATCCCGTTTAACGTCCAATAATCAAATCAATATATAGAATTCCTGAAAATAAAACAAAAATTCAACGATAAAATTTGGACAACCACCACAAAATGCTCCTATTGCCATTCCTAAAAAACGAAATAAAAAAATTTGTTTCTTTGAACAAAAATAAAAGGAGGAAAGAAAAATGAGAAGACAACCAATCAAATCCCCTTCCTTCTCTGTTTTATTTCTTTCGTCTTTTTTATTTTTATTATTATCAAATCACAATAAAAAAGCATGCAAAGTATTTACCAACGATTCGGTGCTCACACAGCACCCTTATCAAGGCAAGAAAAATGAAAACAGGTGGGAACAGCGACCAAACAACGACGCTGTCTCCTCGATACCTGAGATCTCAAAACTTGATGAAAAATTTAATGAGGAGATTAAATATAAAATAAAATTTTGCAATCAAAAACAAGACCAAGATATTCATTCTTACTTAACTGATATTAGAAAATTATTTGCTAAAATTCACACAAGAAAAAGTCTATAGTGGGAGTTAAGGAGAACATACGAAAACCTAAGATTAGAATATAAATTATACATTAAAAGAAACGAGTTTGAAAATTTTGAAGAACTTGAAAATTTAGGTAAAGAATTTGAAACGGAAATTGCTCAGTCCAAAATTAGAGGACAAATTTTAAAAGTCTCAAAATAAAGAACAAGCTAAAAATCAGGAAAATACTAAAAAATAAACAAAATCAAAACGGTAACACTCATACCCAAAATGAAAATAATACAGAAAAGTCAGGACAGTATAGAAGGTATCATAACGGACGAGGAAATTTTAGAGGTCGATTTCAAAACGGTAGAGGTAGAGGATTTGGTGACTCGTCTTATAATCCGTTAATTTCAATGATGCGATAATTAATGTATCCACGAGCGAGAGGTTATGTTAACAATCATCAAAGTCAGAGTCAGCGAGCGATAGAACAGAACGACCCAACAGTAACGTTTCCGCTCGAAGAAAATGCCCAAGCGAGTGATCAAAAAGCGGGGCGAAATAAAAATAACCAAAAGCAAAACACCGGAAATACTAATGCTAACTCAACTCGAAAGAGTGGGAGCGCACATTCAAGCGCTCAGAATGTAGCGAACTCTAACTCCGGAGATAAAGAGCAAAGGCAAACTAGTAATAGTCGTAGAAAACCTACATGTTATTTTTGCGGTAAACCAGGTCACATAAAAAATGAATGTTGGCATTTTCAAAATAAGGGAAACGGTCAGGGAGGATTATAAGGGCGAATACATCCTCAAATTCGAATAAAGCGCTCGAAAAATTAGATTCAGATTTAGATACCCCGGATGAAACATGGTTCCACATTATGATGGAATTTGAGGCGTATTTGTACAGATTGTTGATCGATACCGGTGCGACACACTCATACGTAGGCCAGGATCTATTAAATACAATTAAACTATACAATTACCAAGTACTCATTCCTGTCAAAATAGGCCATGTCACTAAAGAATTATTATTCAGAATAGTATCGAAATTAAGATCAAAGGGTATAATAGGAAAAGACATGCATAGAAAATTAGGATTAAAAATGGATTACGAAGTTAACAAATGGTGGTTTCCGGAATTGTCTGAGATTCTAGATACGATCGAAGCTCATCCCAAAGCAAATCCGGAACCAATTAAAATAAAGATATTAGGAGAAAATGATATTAGAAAAAATATACGCGAAATAGGAACACAAACAGGCTGCTCGAGTGTAGAACGAGAGACGAGATCACGCAAGAATAGGCAGAATAAAAGAAATGAGAAACACATAGGAACGAAAGAGAAAGGGATAGTAAAGAAAGTATAAGAATAGTAATGAAGAGAAGGAAAATGGAAAGAGTGAGAATGTTAGGTTAGGTGACACTGTTACGTTGCGTAATGATAGAATGGGGGTAGCCGAAAGCACGCTAGATAGCCGGAAATCGGTACCTCCGTTATTGAAGGATAAACCAACCTCACAACCAAACTTTCCCCCCACCCATATAGCGACAGCGAGTACTCGATCCAGGCACGTATACCACAGCTGATGGAAATTGAAGTGCATAATAGATTCCATGCTTTAGGAATGGTGGAATCTGACGAAAAAGAAGACGAATCGACACGCGAGATAATGAGGCCGAGTGTCAATCATTCGCTGTGTCATTCTAACAGGAGTAAGGCGATAAGAAAAAGGTTTAATTCTAGGGAATTTAATAATACAGAGTGCAAAGGGAAGAATAATTATAAAATCTTTAATACAAACACGGAGAGAAAAATGTAGGGATTAGCGCGTGAACATTTGTCACGCATTAATTCTAAAAGTGCGAGCAAAATTTCCAAGAGCCTCCACGGACTTTCTCGGTGAGTCTACTTGCGAACATTTAGTGGTGCGAACGTGTCAACAGGCAGACGGCGTGGTCTAAAAGCAAATCGCAAGGAGACTCACCGAGAAAGTCCGTGGAAGCTCTTGGAAATAAAACAAGAGACGCCTGCGATATGCGCCTGTTGAATAGTCCATGCGTTAGTGCCTGTTGAATAGTCCATGCGTTAGCGCCTTGAACTCTCTTGCGCTAAACCCCGGATTTTTTTCTCCGTGAATACTTGGACAGGAAATAAAGTAAAATCCAGGGGTTCTCAATCAATAGCAGAGAGTATCAAATCACATAATAATATGACTTGGATCCATTTGAAAAATAATGCGATTATAAATAATAATGTCACAGGAAAACCGATTGTAGCTAGGGAACCAATACCTTTAGAATCGGAATTATGCGATGGCAGTATGGAACTTTCGGAAAGTAAACAGGAAAAAATTAACGAATTATTCAAGGAAAAAATACCGGAAATGAGCAAGAAATTAAAAGCAACAAATTTGACGGAACATAAAATTGACGTTCAAGGGCATGATCTATCAAACAAAGATATTATCATGTCTCCCCTAAAATAAAAGAGATCATGTGCAAAGAAATTGATAGAATGTTAGAGGAAAGAATTATAGAACCCTGTAATAGTGATTGGTCAAATCCAGTTGTAATGATAAAAAAGCTTAATGGAAAATATAAGTTTTGCTTAGATTTCAGGAAGGTTTATTAAGGCAATTAAAAAAGATTTATACCCGATACCAATAATGGCGGAAATTTTGGACACCTTACGATCGGCAAAATATATTTCGAAGATAGACTTATATTCGGCTTACAAGCAAATACCGTTGGACATAAATTCCTGAGAAATTACAGCATTTGTAGTCCCAGGAAAAGGTACGTTCCGATTTATTCGTATGCCTTTTGGCTTATGTAACGCACCAGCAACATTCCAACGCCTTATGGACAAAGTAATTACTCCAGATTTAAAACCAAACGTCTTTTGTTATTTGCACGATATAGTAATAGTTTAGGAAACTTTTGAAGAACACATGAATCATTTGAACTTAGTTTTGGATAAATTAAATGAAGCAAGTTTAACCATCAGTCCAGATAAATCCGAATGTGGTTGCTCTGAAATGAAATATCTAGGATTCGTTGTAAATAATAAAGGCCTACAAATTGATGAGGACAAAATAAAACCAATTTTGGAATTCCCGCGACCAAAAACAATTAAACAATTACAGCGTTGGATAGGAATGGCCTCTTGGTACAGGCGATTTATACCACATTTTTAGGAATTGACAGAACCCTTAAATAGATTATTGAAAACAGGTAAAAAATGGGAATGGACAGATGAACAGGAGAAAGCTTGGGAAACGATAAAGGGATTGTTGACGACAGTACCTATCCTGGCTTGCCCTGATTTCAGGCATCCCTTTCAAATAGAAACCGATGCGAGTGATACAGGTTTGGGAGCTGTACTCACTCAAATAATCGAAGGGAACCAATACGTGATAGCATATGCCAGTAGAGGCTTAAGTGGAGCAGAACGAAAATATTCCGCTTCCGAAAAAGAGTGCTTAGCCGTTGTGTGGGCGGTAAGAAAATGTAGGCCTTATATAGAAGGATATAAGTTTAAAGTCATAACAGATCACGTAGCCTTAAAATGGCTTCACAATTTGAAAAAGCCTACTGGTCGTCTAGCAAGATGGGCCCTGGAACTCATAGAATATGATTATGAAATTGTATATAGAAAGAGAAGCGCAAATTTAGTTCCGGACGTCTTATCAAAAAAAAAAAAAAAATGAATCAGAAAAATCCGTGATATCTATTTTGGCGAGTAGCGTAGAAAGTAAAAACAAAGATTTTATTGATAAAACTGATGAATGGTATAACACAAAATTTAGGCAGGTGAGAAAGAAACCCGAAGAGCACGAAAAATGGCGAATTAGGGATGGGCAATTATATTTTTACAGACCCGACCCCTTGAAGTCATCCTTATTACCCGAAAGTAATCCGTGGAAATTAGCAATCCCCAAAAAACGTAGGAAACAAGTCTTATGCGAAGGACAAGATAATAAACCGTCTGGTTATGAACGAATTGAAAAAACTTATGCGAGAATATCCGACAATTACTTTTGGTCAAGGATGTATTCGGAATTTTTTTAATTTATCCAGAAATGCGAAATTTGTCTGAAAACAAAGCCCAGCAATCAGAAAAAAATAGGTCTAATGGGAAAAAGAATTATTGAGGAGCCATGGACAATGGTTGCCACTGATATCGTGGGACCGCTTTCTCATTCGAAGTCTAGAAACAAATACATATTAGTGTTCGTGGATTTATTTACCAAATGGGTAGAAATAATTCCAGTCAAGAAGGCAAACGGCCCAACGGTTGAGAGTGAATTTCACTAAAAAATAATTTCGAAGTGGGGAACTCCCAGATTTCTGCTATCAGACAATGGTACCGAGTTCGTTAATAAGACGATTGGGGAACTCGCCTAGAAATCCCACGGAGAGATGTAATAGGTCAATAAAACTACGATTAAGGCTTATCTAGATAAAGATAATAGTGAATGGGATACAAATTTGGAAGATTTGCAATTCTCTTTGAATACGAGTAAACATTCTTCAACCAATTTCACCCTTGCGTTTCTAAATTTTGGTAGAGAATTAGAAATATTACAAACTTTGGAAAAAGATTTAGGAAATTCTGGCGAAATAGAATTCCAAGAAACAGATAAATGGACTGATAGGTTGCGCAAATTACAAATAATTAAGGAAGAAAAATCCTTATGTACTTGGAATACAAATGATTTAAAAAGAATTGAACAATAATCATAGAGTTGAAAATAAAATAAAAAAGAAGAATGAATTTAAGACAAATAAAGACGAAACTTCTTATTTTTAAGAATAAGAATGTTTACTTAAAGACAAATTAGGACAGAAATGTTTTTCTTTATTTCAGGAAATGGCGGAGAGTTGGGAAGGACAGGAAGATCGCAGGAAGGAAGAAGAAAGCAGGAAATTAAAAGTTGAGGAATATATGAGAAAGACTATAGTAAAAAAAAGAATGAAAATGGAGGAACATTTGGAAAATCTTAGAATTGAGATATTGGAGGGGACAAAGGAAATACAATTGAAAGCAAAAGAGCTGGAGAAAAAGAGGAGAGAATTCTTCAATCTACAAAAAATTATAAAACTTCTAAAAGAACATGATAGACGCAAGGAAGAGGAAGAAAAAATGAAGGAAGAAGAAGCAAAGATTAAAAGAATCCTAAAACTGTTAATGGAAACCGAAAGAAGTGAAGGAGAAGAGAAAATGAAAAAAGAAGTAGAGGCGAAGATGAAGGAAGAAGCGCAAGCGAACATGAAAGAAGAAGAAGAAGAAGAAGCGAAGATTAAGAAAATCATTAACCTTTTAAAAGAAAGTAAGAGATGTGAAAAAATGGAAACGAAAATCAAGAAAGAAGAAGAAGCGAAAATGAAAAAAGAAGAGGCAGAAATGAAGTCCAGAGAGGAGATAAAAAAGAAAGATTGGTTAGAAGAACACGAGGAAGTGATTGAAAAACAAAAAGAAAAAAAAAAGAGTTAGAAGAAAAAATTAATAGATACGAAGAGAAACTACAGAGAGAAAAGGAAGAGGCAAACAGGCAAATAAAAGAAGGAATTATTAAAATTGAGAAGGAAAAAAAAAACAAAAAGACAGTTGATTTACTAGAAGAGTTGGAAATTAGAAGAGAAGAAAGACACAAACGAGAAAAAATATAAAAAGAATTCGAAAAACAAAGGTTGCAGAGGAAAATTAAATTAACAACCAGGGAACTAATAGGTGACAAGAAAAAAGAAATAGAAAAAGAATGGGTAGAGATAAAGCAGAAAAGGAGAGAGAAAGTCGAATAATACGTTAAAGAAAAGAGCGAATAAAATAATTATAAAAATACATCAAATCAAGCAAAGAATTTCGTCTGTATAAATTTAAGGAAATAAAACTGTAAGTTTACTTCTAAAGTTTTGAGTTCACTTATGAAGTTTTGAGTTTACTATTTGGTCCTGTATAGCATTAGGAGTTTCCAGGTTAAGTTATTTGTTTCATATAATCAGGACTGCAGCAACGATAGAAGAAGGCAAGAGGAGAAGGGTCAAAGATTTCTTTGGCAATTAGATTTAGGCTAAATTAGTTAGAGAAAGTAATATAGTTAGCCGAACAAACGAATGAACAACAACATAAACGTTAGATTATCATTTTTTATTTGTTTATTATTATTGGTTTGGCCGAATAGTTGGTTTTCTTTATTTGTTTCAGAGCCTGGAAACCATTGAGTCTTGGAAGTGTAGATTGTGTGGTAGAAAAATACCAAAAAAGTTATATCTATTCCATGATGAGTACTGCTGGAACAGGAACGAGATCAGCAAGGCAGGGCACACGGCACCAAATAAAGATAGGAAAAGATTTAAAAAGACAAAATGGGAAGAAATTCATTTTCCATTTTTTGAGATATTAGAAATTTACAATCCTTATATCAAAGAAAAAGGAAATAATGATATTGTAGAAGAAAACAATAGCCAGGAAGAAAACAGAAAGGAAAGAATAGATGTGGATATGGAAGAAGATCTGAGCTCAGAGGATGACGACCTGTTAATCTTGGACGTGGATGAACAGGAACTCTTACTGAGTCCAGAGAAAGGCAATTGAGGGTATGTACCTCATCCCGCACTGGGGGGGGGGGGGGGGAACGCGAAGTTACAGTGGGGCCCTTGCTCCTTCCGGCACTGACATAGTCGGAAGGGGTGAGGCCCGAATTTTGGCGATCGGGATCGACAAATCCCAAAACTAGGTTAGTAGGTTGTCGGTCACAGATCGCCAGTTCTCGCTACTACGCGACGGAGACTAATACGATTTCTCGCCGGTTAGTTTATCGATACCTCACCCCGCGCAATTGTGCCAGTAAAGTGCCTGTGCAAAGCTCTGACTCGTTCTGTGCCTTATCTTTCGGGGATTACGGACAACGCTGATAACTCCCTGGAATTAAATTTCTTGGATACCCGCCGAAAAGCCTCTCCAAGATCGTCGACACCAGCTCCAGCGACCTTGAGTATTCACCGCTGTAAGTTGTTGAATAAAGACAATATTATATCAAAATGGGAATCATGTCTGACTTTACCCTCCCTCAGCGTCCTCAATCCCACATTCTCCTTACTTTGTAGCCAATTTCCGGGCAGTTGCCCACAACCTGTAGTATTCAGTGTCGTTCAAGATGTGACGACTTTTCTTTAACCACTCTTCTAGAACCAGTTGAAGGGTAGAAATGCAAAAGGAGTCAAACGCCATTTTTCAACAGGTCAGGTTTAGAGGTTAAATTTTGGGTCCGTATCGACTTTTAACATCTTTCCACATTAATTGTGGAGTCAGTTTGCAGTTTAAGAAAAACCTAAAATTTGAATTCTAGATATTAAATGGACGAATTGATTTCCAAAAAGTTTGTTTTAAAAAAATCATGCAGTTTCGCGAAATTTGAAAATCCAATTATGACTTCAAAATGGTGTATAACTGACATATCAACTTCAAATGATGATAGCATTAATAATTTTGCATGTTTCCAAAAAATGAGGAATTGGGCTTTAGGTTATTTAGTGCTGAACGGAAGGGACCCAATAGTAATTAAAAATAATTAGCCAGTGTCGAGAAAAATGAAAATTTATTTTTTACTTTGTGGTTAGAAAAGCTTCTCGGACTCTGAACACAAAAACACAAGCCAGACACACGCGTCCGTTCGTATGCTACGATCGTGATTTCTCGATACTGCGCAGACGCGACGATCGATCGGGATCAAGTACACATTGGCGCTTGACCCCTCCAGCTGTTCTTTTTTTAGTGGGAATTTTGAAAAATGATGCCCCAAAAAAAATCCTTTGGCAGGCATGCGTAATAGAATTTATCTGATTTTTTAAGCTAATAAACCCGATTTCAAAAATTTGGCGCTTGACTCCTTTTGCATGTCTACCCTTCAGTTGTTAGTACGTGTTTTTTTAGGACGAGCTGCAAAAGTGGTTCGAGATGTGACCAATCACTCTTCTGTCACTATTCGCTAGCACGCGTTTTTTTAAGGGCGAGCTGGAAAAATGGTTCGAGTTGTGACCAATTACTCTTCTGTGTCCAGTCACTGCAAACTCAGTATTTTAGGTTTTCACTCAATAGTGCAGGTAAAACTAGTTCTTTTAAAAGCACAATTGGGTGAATCTAGTTTTAACTGATATTTTCAGTTGAAACACGAAATCAGATCGAATTAAAAATGTCTTCGGGTTTTCATAAAAGCACTTGGTTACTCTGCATTTTGACTAGTTTAAACTAGTTTTGACAAATGCTCATGGTGTTTTCACGTTTTAACTGATGTTGGGCATAAACGGTGACATATATACAAAGACTTCATGAATGCCCTATTATCACCTGAAATTGAAGTTCTTATAGATTAATTATTAATTTTTAGCATTATTGTTAAAATTATCATAATATTAAACTATTATTTTCATAAGTTTTCATAATAATAGTAATAATAATTATTATTGATAACTGTAGGTACTCGTTTCCATGCCATCTATGAGGTAAAGTAAAGGGCAAGTCCCCCCCCCCCCCTTAGACCTAATTTACATGGTTAGATGGATGGATTATTGAATGAATTGATAGATGGATGGTTTGATGAATGAATGGATCGATGGATGGACATGTGGATGAATAAATTGATGAATGTATCGGTGGAGGGAGGGATTTTTGGATTATCTTTTGATGTATTTATTTTGATGTTTAGAATCTGGCAACTTGTCTTCGTTTTGAATTTTCGATGGACCCGTTTGTGCTTCTATTATGCAGTCCTTCTCTGGTAGTTCTTCTTCTTCGCATGAATCTTCTTCTTCCTCAGTTTGCGACAGTTTGCGAATGGCAGCTTCGATTTCTTCCTCACCTCCCTCTTCCCCAGAGTCGCTCAAAATCTCGGCAATGTTTGCGCAATCCTGCCTGTTGCAATTCATGAAAAAGACCGAACATTTCAGCCTGCCTTCCTGCAACCACATGCTAATCCGCATCCTTTTTCGTATTTGCAGGAGAGGAATTTGAGAAGAGCGTCAGGAGCTGGATCTTGTGTCGTTGTGACTCGATCGGTGACAAAAAGTAAATTGAATCATGCGTCTCTTAACCTATTACCACAGCAGTAGGACAGGATTCATTCCGAACTTACCATCAGATTTAAACTTGGTGTGGCGTTCCGAAGAATCCGGAAGAATGGGGATGGAAGAGAAGCATGACTGGCCTTACTCCAGTCACAACGACGCAAGATCCTGCTCTTGAAGCTCTTCTCAAATTCATCTCCTGCAAATGCAAAAAGGATGCGTCTTAGCATGTGGTTTCAGGAAGGCAGAGCTGAAATGTTCTGTCATTTGCATGAATTGCAATGGGCAGTCCTGCGTAAACGTTGCCGAGATTTTGAGCGATTCCGAGGAAGAGAGAGAGAGAGAGAGGAGAGGAAGAAATCGTAGCTACCATTCGAAAACTGTCGCAAACTGAGGAAGAAGAAGATTCAGGCGAAGAAGAATCACCAAAAATACCACCACTAAAAACCCACAACAAAAAATTAATCCAAAAATCCATCTCTCCATCGATACATTCATCCATCACCCATCCATCCATCTATCCATCCATCCATCCATTCATCTAACCATCCATCCATCAATTCATTCATCAGTCCATCTATCAATTCATTCATCAATCCATCCATCCATTACTGTGGGTTAGGCCTAATAGGGAAACCACAGGAACCCTTTACTTCACCTAACAGATGTTGTGGAAACGAGTACCTACAATCCAAGAAGATGTTTAAGAATTGACGACGGTAATATAATTTAAAGATGGTGGTAAAAAATTGCAAGTGTAGATTACTGATCAGAGCTCCATTTATTAACAATTCTGTCAGTCTCACAGCATCATTTGACGTTTCGACCGTGCGTCGACGGCCATCGTCACAATATTGTACATGCGATGGTAAAAGCCTGCATAACAGAAGTGAGAAAATCAAAGATGTTAAATCGATGATGTTAGATACATAACCGTTGTTGGAATCAAATGAATAAAACGTAGGTATTGTAAATAAAAAATGAAACAAAAGTAGGATAAATGAATTATAAAAAGTTGACAGATTGTTATTAATAATGGTAAAGTGTTTACCTTGTAGTAATTTTTTTTTAGTGGTACGTTACACTGATAGGACTGAGTTAAAAGAAATTTGTAAAGTATAAAGCAAAATGGCACTTGATAGTAAGTAAAACCATTTAAAACTTTGGTTCCGTCTGCAGGACTGACATAAATATGTATTTAAATAATTGAACCTCTACGGATCAAAGGGGGATACGCGTGGATTCAGCCTGAGAAGTATTGTCCTGAAAGTCAATTATAAAAATCATGCAAATTTTAATTTTAAGACCTGATTCTTGTAGAGAATTCTGAGGCGCAGCTTTTTTTCCTCTTACAAAAATTTGTAGGTCATATAGTTTTTGAATAAATTGGTGAAAAGTAGATTTTTGAAAACAAAAAATTTCAATCTTTTTTCACTTCAGTTCGCGCTAACTTAGCCAATTTTCAGAATTTTTTAATTTTATTAACACAAAATTAAGTGTTAAAGTGTTTTGAAACTATTTGAGAAAGAAAAACGTAAATAATTCTATAAACAAAAAAGTTGTTAATTTTTTTGAGACTTTGTAAAAGTCCAGAATTTCAAGCTTCAAGCGCTTTGCTTATCGAGCAAATTTCAAGCAACGGAAAACTTCCAGTGACAAAGTTGTTGATTGAGGTTCAACCAAGTTTTCTGGAGAGGTTTAGATCAATCTGATCAATGGTTAAAAAACTATGAATATTTTAACTTGCAAGCGGCAACCTTCACGCTGCCCTTTGCACGTGCTTCCTCGGCTACAAATGTGTTGTCGTGGATACCAAAACAAATTTCTAGACAATACCTCTCAGGCTGAATCCACGCGTATCTTCTTTTGATCCGTAGAGGTTCAATTAATTTAGAGACATATACTTTGTTTCCCGAGAGAAGGCACTACAGAACAATCAATTTTGTTCTTCTTCGCGCATTCTATTGTAACATTTTTTCAAGAAGGCGAGATTTCTTGAGATGTTTGAGCTAATCTGAAGTGAAGTCCTTTAGCTTCATGAAAATCTCTTTTCTAGATTGATTTACGACACTGGTTGGCAGTGGACTTTATTTTTTCTACTACTTTTCTGTTTGTTCGCTGACCTCAGTTTTGGTGAGCTTACTCCAGCAGGGGGCTTTTGTCCAAAGGCAGGTCAAAGTAAGAAAATTTAAAAACTTTTAATTTTCCAACTGGCGGTTTAAAAATATAATCAGATCCTTCGAATTTTTTCGATTTCAATGGTATATGACTTGCCAAGAAACGTTAAGAATTTGAAGAAGTTTAATTGAAGAAGCTTCAGCTCAATATTAAACTCAATATATATTAGTTCTCCAATTTGTAACCTTTATGGACAAATTACATGTGTTTGGAATCGGAGAAATCCGTGCTTTCCAAATATATTACTTTCAAGCCTGTGATTGCATAATATTAATTTTTAACCTTTTAATCTACCATCGTCCCTTGTAACTCAGACCTGCGTGCGGTGAGGTCCATTTTGTACGGCTAACATCTGGTAAAAATCCTTCAAACAATTTGAGAAAGAAACCCAAAGAAAGTGATAAATATTAAACTGGGACCAAGGGACCAATTAGAAGAAAAATGAAGAGTGTGTATCCATGCCTTCCCGCAGACGGAGTGAAGATAGGAGGATGCACATGGAAGATATAGGAGATGCTAAGGTTGGTTATTACTAGCCGTATTATATTACTAGTGGCTAGAGAAAGTGTGACACAACTGTACATCGTGTGTTACTTCTACGCGTAGGTACAGACGTATATGACAAGGATAGCAAGGCAATCAGACAATGTTAAGTAAAAATGAAAATGAGCTATCTATGTACAGAAATTAGGGGAGATATTAACGTAGAGGTTAGTTAGTAGAATTAATTTGTTGCATGAATATGCAACAAATTATACATAATGTATATAATATTATATGTATATACCGCTGATACCATCAATATCAATTCTAAAGCTCACATTATTGGTGTTTTTTACAATGAAAAACATTTCTGTGAATATGCGTTTACAGTAATAGGTTTCTCTAGCCAGAATAATAAAATTTTTTTAATCAAAAGTGTGTTTTTGAATGGTTGAATGCTTGGCAAGGGCAGTGTAAGTCTTATTCTTGTTGCAAGACCTTTTGTGTCCTTTAATTCATTGTTCCATATAACGCTTAGTTTGACCAATATAACATTTGCCACAATCTAAAGCAAGTCATTTTATAAACTACATTAGTTTCTTTATTTTTGGCAATATGATCTTTTTGATTTCTGAATAGATTAAAGGGATCTTTGACAGGCTTGAAGATGATTCTAATATCATGTTTGTTGTATAATTTTTGGAAAATTCTTGAGGTTTGTGGATTATAGGGTAAAGCTATTGATCTATCCAAGTTTAAGTCTGTTATCTATATCATCAGCATTGTTATTTGATGATAGTAATTTATTCACGCGGATGTGAATTAATTTACTAATAAGTCTAATGGGAAAGTCATTAATTTTAAGTGTATTAGCGACAGTTTCAAGGTTTTCATGATAAAAAGACACATGAGAAAGTTTGATAGCTCTGTCAACAAGGCTGTTGACAATACCAGCCCTATGCATCGCCCGTGTATTTCGGTTAGTTCACGCAGCTTCTTGGTGTAAGCTGAGTTGCAGGTCGCGCTGGGTGACATGTAAACCTGAAATTGTCAAGAAATACAAAGCAGATGTATAGGCAGGCTCCGTTTTTTACCATTTTTATCTAATAGAAAGTGTTTTGACAAATGATTTTAATTCTAAATTATGGGAAAAATTAAGAAGGAAAAATACCCCCCAAAAGAAAAGAAAATTAAGAATACGAGAATAGAGGAAAAGAATAGAAAAAGCAGAAGCCGGTGTATATCTCCGCGGGATGTACTTCGGGTTATGATTGTAATCCTGCGAAAGTTAGTGTTTTTATTGGGCCAAAATGTGGAGAAAATGTCAAACTATGGTAGAAAGCAATACGACGCGACGATATAATTTTAAAATCGGATCATAAAGTGTGCCAGTTGCATTTTTCTCCGAAAGATATTTTGTTGGAACGAGAAGTAAAAGCAGCTGATGGAAGAACTGTCATCGGAGTAGTAAGTTTATTGTATTTATTTTTTATTTAGAAACTTATACAATTTATTTGGTTTATTATCATTTTTTACATAAACTTATTTTAAAGTAAACTAAATATTGTATTTCTAATTTTATTTTGTACTTGGATTTAGAGGTTAAGTGTGTATTTTATACGCGGAGTTTATTTTTACTTATATATATATATATATATATATATATAGTCAATTTAAATTGAACAAATATATAAATAAAAATAGACACTACATATTCAGCCTCTAAATGCAATTTAATAATAAAATTAAAAGTACAATATTTAGTTTACTTTAAAATAATTTAAAAAATTTTCAAGACAACTAAATATTGTATTTATAATTTTATTATTACATTGGATTTAGAGGCTAAATATGTAGTGTCAATTCAAATTTAAAAATATATAAATGAAAAAAAGACACGTTTTCAGCCTCTAAATCCAATTTAATAATAAAATTAAAAATACAATATTTAGTTTTCTTTTAGTTTAAAATTATTTAAAAGTAAACTCAATATTGTATTTATAATTTTATTATTAAATTGCATTTAGAGGCTGAATATGTAGTGACTATTTTTATTTATATATTTGTTCAATTTAAATTGACAAAATGTGTATAAGTAGAAATAAACTCCGCGTGTAAAATACACACTTAACCTCTAAATCCAGGTAAAAAATGAAAATTAGAAATGCAATATTTAGTTTACTTTATAATAATTTTATGTGAAAAATGAAAATAAACCAAATAAATTGTATAAGTTTCTAAATAAAAAATAAATACAATAAACTTACTACTCCGAGGACAGCTCTTCCATCAGTTGCGTTTACTTCTTGTTCCAACAAAATATCTTTCGGAGAAAAATGCAACTGGCACAATTTATGATCCGATTTTAAAATTATATTTTCGCGTCGTATTGATTTCTGCCATAGTTTGACATTTTCTTCACCTTCTGGCACAAGAAGAACCCTAACTTTCGCAGGATTAGAATCATAACCCGAAGTACATCCCGCGGAGATATACACCGGCTTCTGCTTTTTCTTTTCTTTTCCACTATTCCCGTATTCTTAATTTTCTTTTCTTTTGGGGGGTATTTTTCCTTCTTAATTTTCCCCATAATTTAGAATTGAAATCATTTGTCAAAATACTTTCTATTAGATAAAAATGGTAAAAAAGGGAGCCTGCCTATACATTTGCTATGTATTTCTTGACAATTTCAGGTTTACATGCCACCCAGCGCCACCTGCAATTCAGCTTACAACAAGAAGCTGCGTGAACTAACGTCATTGCATAGGGCTGCACAATACTAGTTTTTGTAGGGGAGCGGGGGGGGGGGGGGCCGGGGTACGCAATTGATTTAAAATTTGTATATCTAGCAGACATGGTTGATTTACGGAACCAGTTTGGTCGGATTTGACAATCAAATTTATTAATTGTTACACCTAGGAAGCTAATACTTTTTCGTGTTCGTATTCAATAGTAAACTATAATCTATTATGGTATGTGTTGAAAAGGTCTCTAAATGACTAAATTTGATCTCGAGGAAGGCAAGATAAGATATCATCGACGTAGCGGTAGAAAAGCAGAGGATTAAACTGTGGATTATGGGAAAGAACTGCGTATTCCATTTCCTCCAGAACAAGATTCAATACAGCGGCTGAAATCAGCGATCCCATGGGCACACCGTAAATTTGCTTGTAATATTTGAGCGATCGATAAGTGCAGTGACATGCCCTTATCAGCTCTGAAGACAATGATATTCAAATTTTCGGACAAAAACTCTTTTGTTTCAATGGCAAGTTCAGTGAATTGAGATCTAAAACTGTTTTGTTCTTGATTAGTAAGGATTATTAGTTTGCGGGAAGGCATGGATACATACGTACGTCATCTATGTCCCTGAATTAATTATTTAAATACATACTTATGTCCGTCCTGCAGATGGAGGCAAAGGTTCAAATGGAAGTTTTACTGACTGTCTAGTTTCATTTTGCTTCATACTTTACAAAATGTTTTTTTAACTCAGTCATATCATTGTAACGTCTCACTTAAAAAAATACTACAAGGTAATATACTACACTTACTACACTTTACACTTTACTACTATTAATAATAATCTGACAACTTTAAAATTCTTTTATCCTAAATTTATTTAATTTTCCATTTACAATACATACATTTCATTCATTTAATTTAAACAACGCTCATATATCTAACATTTTCGATTTATCATCTTTGATTTTCTCACTTCTGTCAAGCAGGCTTTTACCATACCATGCATAATATTCTGATCAAGACAGTCGACACATGGTAGAAACGTCAAATGATGCTGTGACATATCACAGAATTTTCATGAAATGGAGTAATTAAACTTGTGTCATTTCTGAATAAAAACTTTTAAAATTGGATAATTTTAAATTGAAAAAATTTTAAAACAGAAGCTTTCAAAATTCAAAACCTTCAAACTAAAATTGTTGAATCTGGATAATTTCTTTAGGAAAAAGTTGAAATTGTCGCATTTCCAAATTCAAAACGTTAAGATTGGAATATTTTCCGATTATAATTTAAAAAATTGATAATTTAAATTCAGAGGAATGAAAATGGTATTCTTTCTAATTGAAAGCATTCAAAATTGAACAATTTACAAGTGAAAACTTTTGAATTTTAATAAATTAAAATTCGAAACGATTAAAATTTCACAATTTGAAATTCAAAACAAAATTGAATATTCCAAAATTTTTGCAAAATTCCAAACTCCAGAAAATTGAAACTTGAACAAATCCGAACTTCATCTAAAAATAAAAAATTAATTTACTCGCAATTTTATTCGAAAAAAAAGTAAAAAAAAAAAAGTAACAAATAAATATGTAAATCGTTTAGAAATGAACAATTTTTCAATTATACTTTTCGAAATTCAACCATTTCAATTTCAATCGTAAAATTAAAGCGTTTAATAGGGAAAACTGTGTTTGAAATGTCGAACTTTTTGGAACAATTTTCAAATAAAACAAACTTCAATATTCAATGCCTGGTTCTAAAATCTGCTCATTTTCAAAGCTTGAATTTGAGAAATTGTTTTAATTTTTCATTGTTTTGAGTTTATTCTGAGGCATATAATTGTAAATTGTTCAATTACAAATCCTTTGAACTAAAAATTGTGCAACGATCAAGTTTTTCATTTTGATACTCTATAATTTCGAAGAATTTAAAAAACCAGAAAGTTTTGTGCGTTTCAAATTTAAACCAAACTATTTAGAATATTTAAATCTAAAATGATCAAATTTGAATATGACTAAAATTTAATTGGTTGAATTTCGAAAAGTATAATTGACAATTTGAAAATTGTTAATTTCTAAACGATTGAATTTTTTTATTTTTCAACATTTCTCCATCTCTCTTCTTCCTGTCTTACTAATAGCTCTAATTCTATTTTCTGCCAATCCAGAACCCCTTCTTGTATATCACAAAGCCGGCTCATTTTTTTCCTTTCTTCCTCCCGTTTCGAATTTTCCAAATTGCCTCTCGTCTCCTTGTTTCGAACATCGTCCAAGCATACTTGTGCTATTCCGCACCCCACTCCTCTTTTCAGCTTCTCTTCAACCCTCCAGGCTCTCATAATTGTTCTGGTTACCATTTCCCCCCTTCCTAATTCTTCCCTTAACATGTATCCTGGGCAACTCCAACTAACCCCCATTACCCATCTCATAAATCTCTTCTGAATGCTTTCCACTTTACTAGGTTCCTTCCATTCCCAGATCTCCACCCCATAGCACGACACCACCCAATCCAACGCATCAAAGTACCAAACTCTCATTCTACAATCGTCATTGAACCTTCTCTTTCCTATACCCCATACTTGGCCCATTACTTTACTCGCACATTCGATTCTTTTCTTCACCTGCACCTCGTTTCCCCTTCCTGCCTCAAACTAAAAACCTAAGTACAAGAACTCCTCCGCTCTTTCAAATGTTTGTCCGTTCATCTTCCAAACGTAACCAATTTTGGTCTTTCTACTTCTGAAGCACATCACCTTGGTTTTCCGTACGTTCACCGTCAGTTCTTTTGTTCCCGCGTACCCTTCGAAAATTCTTATCAGTAGGTTCATCCCCTTCTCATCGTCTGCTAACAGAACTACATCGTCCGCGTATGCTAGAGAGTATAGTTTGCTATTACCGAAAATCGTTCCCCCTTTCCCTTTCTCCTTTAGCTTCTCCTCTAAGTCTGCCAGCAGCATATTAAAGAGTAGCGGACTCAACGTGCACCCTTCTCTAAATCCCGTCTAATTGTGTGGGATACTTTGTTTCTCTTCTATCTGACTCTCTAAACTTTTTTTTAGAATTTCTGCGTACATTTTATAACTCACTGGCATGAGAGTGATCCCTCTGTACTGCTCTACCTTCTTGCCCTCCCTTTTCTTGACAAGCGGTACCACCAGCCCTGTCATCCACTCCTCCGGCCACCCTTCTCCTTTCCAGACCTTGTTGCAGATCTGCCACATCTCTTCCCTAAACCCTTCTCCTTCATAGTTTATCGCTTCGTTCTCGATACCATCCTCTCCTGTAGCCTTGTTTCTTTTCAGTCGGTTTATTGCCTCATCCACTTCTTCTCTTTTTATTTCGTTCCCTTTCTCCATTTCTCCCTCGACTATCCTTCTATTTCCCCCCTTAATCCTATTTTTCTCACCCCCTAACAGACCCTTGAAATAATCCGTCCACTCACCCATTTCTATTTCTTCATTCACGCCCTTCCTTCCTCATCTTTCCCTATTTATCACATCCCAGATCCTACCTTCTTTGATCGCTTTTTCTACTTCTACCTGGTATTTCTCCTTTCCTCTTTGCTTTTTCCTTCCCAGCATCCTCTCATGTTCTCTTTTTATCCTGATGTACTCCCCCTTCTCCATTTTTCCTTTCCCCCATTTTCTTAAACACTCTTTCAATTCTCTCTTTACTCTGCCTGCATTTCCCGTACCACCAGCCTCTCTTTCCCTCTTCTCTTCCTTCTTTTAGACCTATCTCATCCCTTACCTTTTCAATTGACCCTTTCAACCTTTTAATTAGCGAGCGTACTCCCTCCTCTTTTTCATACCTATCATTCTCCTTTTCCATTTTTTGTAATTTATCTACCCCCCCACTCCTATTTTCGTGTTCCTTTCTCCCCCGCTTTCCTTTCTCCCTCTGCCGCGCTTACGGACGCCACCTTCGGTGTAGCTATTACTGGGAAGTGTTCGGACCCTATCTCATTCCCCAAATTTATACTGCTTACTGTTATACTTACTTACTGTTTCTCTCTTACCTATAAATGTGATTTCTCCTTTCTCATCTCCTTTCATATTGCCATTACATATAAACCATCCTGTTTCTCCTATTACTTCTAGTAACCTCCTCCCCTCCCGGTCTGTCTCCCTATGTTTGGAGCTTCTTATATAGGCTTCCATTTCTTCATCCCAAATCCCTCCCCCTTGCTCGCCAGTCCAGGCATTCAAGTCACCTCCTATCAAAATCAACTCTTCCTTCTTTTCCTCCATCCACCTCCTTATTACTCTCCAACTTTCCTCTTCCCCTCTGCTTCTATATAAACAAACCACCGCTATTTTCACTTTTCAAATTATAATCCTCCTTACCATTGTTCCATGATTTTCCTCCCTGTCATCCACTGTTCTCCCTTTTACAGCCAATTTTTTTCTCACCCCTGAGACCATGCCGCCCATCCCTCTACCTTTAACGTGTTCCTTTCTTGCTTCTTGCATTGTTAACACATAACCTTTAGGTAACATCCTTTTTATCCCCTTCCAGTCCTTCTCATCCGCCCAGGTTTCATTCGTCATAATCAAATCCTGTTGGAATACATCGACAATATGTACACCTTCAAACACATTAGCAAGCGGAGAAATTCAGCATCCAGGATTCTTGAGAATATCCAGCCTGCAGTTCATTGCAGACCTCTGTCAACTCTAAGGGACCAATGACCTGAAGGGAGTAAGGCCCGTTCAGTTTGGTGTGATCCGTCAAGCTAGACACCCACGGGCGTAAACAGTTTCGGCAGAACTTAGTGCATTTTCAAAGCAGTGAAATTCGTTTATATATACACACAATCATGAAGTACTTTCTTACATACACACACACATACACAGAGATCTTATAAACATTCAGTGCAGTCAATAATTGATTAGCATTTCGAACTCGAAAGTTCATTGCCTCACTACCCGATTCGGGTAGTGTTTCTAGGTGGATAAATACTACCAGTGTGGGTCCACCCCACCCACGACGGGTCAACAACACGCAGTATTCCCCGAACGGTCACTCATCCAAGTACTAACCGCGCCCAACTCTGCTTAACTTCAGTGATCTAACGGGAACTGGTGTTTTCAGCGTGGTATCGCCATTGACAACAGTTCAGTGCAGCCGTTCAGTGCAGTCAATACAGACAAAAAATATTGTGCATACACTAGCCACGCAATGAAGCGTATTTTATACCTGTTGTAACCATTGTGCTTTCATTCTTAAATACACATATCTTCAACGTGAATTTCGTGTGTTTTTAATAAATTTTCCAACAGGTTATGGGCCCAGAGCCTAGTGCATAAACAATTGGATACAGTGACACAATAACAGTGACAACTAGATAAAGTGAAAAAAAACAGTGACATATTTGATACAGTGACATATTGGATACAGTGACATAAAGTGAAAATAAGCATCAGGTGTGTGAAACGGTGTATATGAACAGTGAAACTTCGATAGTGATAGTGAAGACGGTTGAATATTTTTTCGCGAAAGTGCACCAGGAATAAAAATGGCTGATCTTCTGCGTACAAGTGTACAAAAGTTGAATAGTGAAAACTATTCTATATGGAGCCAGAAAATGGAGTTGCTGCTCATAAGGGAAGAACTTTGGGATGTGATCAAGGAAGATGCGCCAACACCAGTGGATCGTGCATGGTCAAAAAGGGATGATAAAGCACGAACAACAATCGGACTCCTCGTTGAGGACAATCAGTTACTTCACATGCAAGGAGCGACTAGTGTACGTGAAGCTTGGAAAAAACTCAAGAAACATCACCAAAAGGCGACGCTGTCTAGTACGATATTTTTGTACAAAAGGATATTCAGACTACGCTTAGCAGAAGGTGGTGATGTAGAGAACCATATAGGTGAAATGTTGACGCTCACGAACAAGCTGGCAGCTTTAGGAGAGGAGTTAAAGGACAAATTAAAAGCTTCGCTCTTACTAAGCAGCCTACCGGACCCATATAGTGGATTAATCACAAGCTTAGAGAGTAGAAGCGAAACGGATTTTACTCTAGATTTCGTTAAAGGAAGAGTTATTGACGAATACAAAAGACGTAAGGAAGGCCAAGGATTCGAAAACAGCAGCGAAGCAGCATTAAAAACCGTGCATAGAAAATTTAATCAGGATAAAGGACAAAAGGAAAAGGAATGTTTTTTCTGCAAGAAAACAGGACACTTCAAGAAAGAATGCTTCCAATACAAAAAATGGAAAGCAGGAAAAGATAAGCAGGAAAAGGCGAATAAAGTTACGCAGCCTCAGGAGTCTTCGGACGCATTTTGTTTTATGGCAACAGGAAGTGAAGAGGCTGAAGCGCCAGAGAGGATTCTTGGTGAAATGTGTTTTAATGCTAACCCAGGACAGAGCAGTAAAAATTCTTGGTTCGTCGACTCAGGAGCAACGTGCCACATGTCCAGCTCAAGGAATTTTTTCACAGATTTCGACCCCGACGTGAAAGGCTATGTACAGTTGGCGGACAGCAAAATAAGGAGTGAAGTAAAGGGCATGGGCTCAGGGATACTACAATGTATTGTCGACGGTCAGGTGCATCCAGTAAAGGTACGAAACGTGCTCTATGTTCCAACTTTCGGATCAAATTTTATTTCAGTGAAGAAACTAACGGAAGGAGGATTTGAACTCAAGTTCAAAGGCGACGACTGTAATGTAATCAAAGGAGATAAAGTTCTAGCCTGTGCACGACTTGGGAAGGACACGAAAGATTTATATGAGTTGGAGATAGTTTTCGAAAAGGCGTGTGCTGCAGTAAATATCGACCATAAAGATAATTGTCAGCATGTTTGCCACAGGCGCTTTGTGCATCGGGACCCAAACGCAATTAAAGATTTGGTCGAGAAGGAGCTGGCTACTGGCATAACAATGAACAACTGCGGCAAGCGAGAGGTATGCGAGTGCTGTGTAAAGGCAAAGATGGCTAGACAACCTTTTCCAAAGGAAAGTGCAACAAGGACACAGACTACTCTCGAACTCATCCACAGAGACATTTGCGGACCAATGCAAACAGTAAGTCCTGGAAAGAAAAGGTACGTCATGACAATAACAGACGATTACTCGACATTTACGGTTGTACACTTTATGGAAACCAAGGATGAGGCAACTACGTTCATTAAGCAATTCATAGAAATGTGTAAGACGCAGTTCAACAAAACCCTGATGTGTATAAGATTGGATCGAGGAAGGGAGTATTTAAATAGAAACTTACAGTACTATTTAAAGGACAAAGGAATTAAAGTCCAGTATACAGCTGCATATTCGCCCCAGCAGAATGGAGTGGCCGAACGAAAAAATAGGTCACTGCTGGAAGTGGCGAGATGCATGCTATTAGATGCTAACATGGAGAAAAAGTACTGGGCAGAGGCCGTGAATACAGCCAATTTTCTGCAAAATCGATTACCTACGAGGACGACAGGAAGGACACCGTACGAGCTATGGCACAGCAAGAAACCAGACGTCGGAAGCCTGCACGTATTTGGCTGTGAAGCGTACGCACAAATCCCAAAGGAAAAACGTCGGAAGTTAGATGAAAAGGCAGAAAAATTAATATTCGTTGGATACTCGGAAGAGTCGAAAGCGTTTCGACTGATTGACAAAAGAACTGATCGGATAAAAATTATTCGAGACGTCATCTTTCTCGACAAGTTGGATCATCAAGTTCAAAACGATTCAGGGCGTGAAAAAGTTGATCTTCTGCTCGAAAAGAATGCCCAGGAATTTCAAGATTTCAGCGAAGAAGAGGAAACATCTGCCGAGTCTAGATCTGAAGATAATAATCCTAATCAGGAAGATAATACAGGACACCCTGTGGTCAGAAAATCAGAGAGAATGAATAAAGTTGTGCCGCCAGACAGGTACATGGGTATCTCAAAACTGACTACTGTTTTGAATGAAGATCCAAGAAGCAGAAACGAGGCGTTTTCAAGGACTTACAAGGAACATTGGATAAGGGCAATGGATGAAGAAATCGATTCTTTATTGAAGAACGAGACATGGGACATCGTGCCAAAACCGAAGGACGCAAATATAGTCACCTGTAAATGGGTCTTCAAAACGAAGCAGAACGCCGATGGAACGGTTGACAGGTACAAAGCACGGCTTGTAGCACGAGGTTTCTTTCAAAAATACGGTACGGACTACGATGAAGTTTTCGCACCTGTAGTGAGGCAAACGACATTCAAGGTGCTGCTTGCATTCGCAGGTAGAAGGGATCTAATTATTAAACATTTCGATACCAAAACATCTTTTTTCAATGGAGAATTGAAAGAAAATATCTACATGAGGCAGCCAGAAGGATACGAGAAAGCAGAAGAGGGAGGACTAGTTTGCAAACTGAAAAAGGGACTCTATGGACTAAGGCAAGCTGCAAAAATTTGGTATGACAAGTTAAATAGTATTTTGAACAACTATGGTTTTTGCAAAGTAAAGTTGCGCTGTGTCTCTATGTGAAGAAAATTGAAAAAGAAGAAATTTATATCATTGTTCACGTGGACGATTTTCTAATTGCTTCAAGAAAAATTAATGAAATTGATGAAACAGCTGATTTTTTAAAAACCAACTTTAACGTATTGGATCTAGGAATTTTGAAAAGATATTTCGGCATAGAAATAAGAAAGAATCGAGAAGGATTTTATTGCATCAAACAAGAAAAATACATCGAGACTATTTTAAGTAGATTTGGATTAGAAGAAGCAAAACCGTCAAGTATACCTTTGGATACGGGATATCTGAAGAACAGGCAGAGTCAACCTTCGATGGAGAACAATGAAAAGTATCAACAGCTTATTGGGGCTTTGTTATATATAGCCATAAATACGAGACCAGATATAGCTGCAAGTGTAACAATACTAAATCAGTACAATACGCAACCCACAACGGCAGACTGGACGGAGGTGAAAAGGATTTGCCGATACCTGAAGGGAACCAGGGCGGAGAACCGCATTGACAGAAAATCCAACAGTGGTTACTTGTTTAAGTTTTTAAATGCCACGATCAGCTGGGGATGTCGCAAGCAGACGTGCGTTGCTCTCTCATCAACAGAGGCGGAATATATCGCGCTAACGGAAGCATGCCAAGAAGCCTCATCGATTCACAGATTGCTGGACGATTTCACGTGTAAAAAACAGGAGACAATAGTCATCTATGAGGACAACCAAAGCTGTTTGAAGATGATTTGTAACAAGAAGTTTAGTCATAGAACGAAGCACATAGACACAAAATTTCATTTTGTTAAAGATCTGAAGGAGAAACAAATAATTGACTTCATTTATTGTCAAACAAACGAAATGATCGCGGATATGCTCACAAAACCGCTGAACAAAATTAAACTGAAGTTTATGGATCAGGAATGCGGATTGAAGGTACAATAATGCAATATTGTCGTTGAGGAAGGGTGTTGGGATACATCGACAATATGTACACCTACAAACACATTAGCTAGCGGAGAAATTCAGCATCCAGGATTCTTGAGAATATCTAGCCTGCAGTTCATTGCAGACCTCTGTCAACTCTAAGGGACCAATGACCTGAAGGGAGTAAGGCCCGTTCAGTTCGGTGTGATCCGTCAAGCTAGACACCCACGGGCGTAAACAGTTTCGGCAGAACTTAGTGCATTTTCAAAACAGTGATATTCTGTTATATATATACACACAATCATAAAGTACTTTTTTACATACACACACATACACAGAGATCTTATAAACATTCAGTGCAGTCAATACAGACAAACAATATTGTGCATACACTAGCCACGCAATGAAGCGTATTTTATACCTGTTGTACCCATTGTGCTTTCATTCTTAAATACACATATCTTCAACGTGAATTTCGTGTATTTTTAATAAATTTTCCAACAAATCCCACTCTGCTAACTCTCTCTAAAATCCTTCATTCTTATTCTTCAGGCCTGACACATTCCAGAAAGTTATTTTAACGTTTTTCTCTTCCCTGCCCTCACCTCTCCTCCTCACTTTTCTTCCGCCTTGCCGTTTTGAAACCCTTCTGTTTGATCACTAAGCTCTCTTGCATCTTCCTTTTTTCTGCCTTTCTCAACTCTTTTTCCCTTTTTCCTCATTTCTTCTAATTCGTCGTCCCAGAACCATTTCTCCCCATTTATCCATAATCTGTCTCTCCCTATCCATACCATGCGCCCCTTTTTCCTCTCTATTCATGCCCTCTGCTCTATTTACCATCTCCTTTTTCTCTCTCTCCATGTCAAAGCCTCGTCAATTCTTTCCCTTCTTCCTCTCAATAATTTCTTTTCCTCCATAATTTTTGTTCCTCCTCCGCACTCCCTATTTTCACCAGAAGCATTCCTTGTTTTCCTTCTTTTGTCCATCCTATCCTCTTAACTCCTTCTACTCTTACCTAAATTCCAATATCTTTCAAAAGATTTGTGATTTCCGCTTCCCCTGTCTCGCTCTCCACTTTCAATCCCTTAACTACCATGTTATTTTTCCCCTTCGCCCTTTCTTCTCCTTGCAATCTTCTTTCAATCTCACTCAGTCTTTTCTTCAATCTTTCATTCTCAGTTTGCAACGACAAACACCATTGAAACCACGGAATTTGACAATTATCGTTATAATGTATAGAATTCCCGAAAATAAAACAAGAATTCAACGATCAAATTTGGACAACCACCACAAAATGCTACTATTGTAATTCCAACGTTTCGGTGCTCACACAGCACCCTTATCAAGGCAAGAAAAATTAAAACAGGTAGGAACAGCGTCCAAGCAACGGCGCTATCTCCTCTCGATACCTGAGATCTGAATGTGGGTCAATACGCTAATCCGTCACAAACAAAACAGAAATAAAAGAAAGTCAAGAATCATGAAAACTAAATGTAAATAATCATACTTGAATAAATTTTGTTTAATTTATCTAAATCAATTTTCAAATGAATAGAGGACTAATTTTTGTTTTTTAATATAAAGCATTTCCATGAATTCTCTCTTTCTCTCATTATTTTCACTATGTAAAATTTCAACATTATCCCAGTCAAACTCATGGTCAATATCAACAAACCCTCTCGTATGTCTAGCAAGAACACTCTTATAACAACGTCCTAAACAAACATCACTTTTGTGTTCCTCCACCCTAGTATTGAGAAGTCTGCCAGTCTGTCCCACGTAAGTCATCTTACAGATCTTGCAAGTGATCTTGTAAACCACACCACCCTTTTCAAATTTATCTAATGGATCTTTACCAAAAGTTATTATTAAATCTATTTTAAATTGTATACGGAAAAGAGTATGAATATTAAATTTTTTTACATGAATTGAGTAGTTTTCGAAATTTTACCAAAAAAAGGAAGAACAAAAGTATTGAAAGAACTATATTCGCTCAATTCTTTCCGATTATTTGTAGATAAAATGTTATTTTGTTTGTTTTTGATTTATTGAATTCTAATTGTGATATGTTGCTCAATCAAGTTTTTTGGGTAATGATTAAGAAAAAGGATATTCCTAACAATATTCAAATTCTCTTTGTGAAATGAAATGTGGGACAAACCTAGAGCTCTGTCGACTAAGTTTTTGATTACTGCAATTTTGTTTTGAAAAGGATGAGCCGAAAACGAATTTAAAATTCTACCTCAATATGTATTTTTCATGTACCAATTGGTAATAATATTACCATTTTGACCTTTAATTACTTCTACGTCCAAAAAACTGATTTTACCATTTTTCTCTATTTCATGGGTAAATTGAAGTTTTTGATGAAAACTGTTAAAAGAATCAAAAAGCGCCTGTAACTTTGCTAGAGCTTCTTAAAAGCAAAGACCTCCAAATCTTCCATTACTATTTTTGCTAAAATCGGAGAAATGATTGAACCTATGGGAGTACCAAACTTTTGTCTATAAAAAGATCCATTAAATTTAAAATAAGTTGAATTCATAATGAAAACTATCTCTTCAATAAAATCTTTTTGACTTAATCGACTACGTGTCCTTATATTGTCCCATCTATTTAAAATTGCCTGTTTAACTAATTCAAGGGGTATATTTGGAAACATTGCGACAACATCCAAAGAAATCATTACATGGTCATCAGGGACAGTTTTTTGAATAATATTTTTTTGGAATTCCTAGCTATTTTTAATATTGTATTTAGAAGTTGTAATTGAGTCTTCAAGTATCAAATTAAAGTTTTGTTCTAAAGATTTCGCGGGAGTGTTAATAGTTGAAACAACAATTCTCAAAGGATAGCCTTCTTTATGAATCTGTTTCAAACCATAACATCTTGCAAGAACTGTGTCCTGGGTATTTTTATCAGTCCATCTTATATCCTTTCCCAAAAGTCCTTTCTTTCTCCAATTGTCCAGCATCTTGAAAGTGTCTCTTTCTAATTGTTTTAACGGATTTTCACTCAATAATTCAAAGTAATCACGATTGGAAAGTAAATCCTCCATATCCCTGATATAATCTGATTTCACCATACAAACTGTAATATTAGCTTTATCAGCATTCATGTAAACTATATCATGGTTATTCTTAAGGAAATCTTTTATTATCTTAAAACCTTCAGAAATTTTACGATCAATACTACTAATGTGCAAACAATTCTTATCAACAAAGCTCTTTGACAAATGTAAAACCTTGTTTCGGAAATCTTGTCGATCCAATATTGGAACTTTGTGTATACTTGATTCAACATCTTTGACTATTTCCATCATTTGTTTCGATTCACTTTTTATCGCATGGTTACTAAAACCTTTACCTAATCTGAGAATATCTGTAACTAAATCAAGAATTTGAATATTTGCTAAATTTACAAACCAAGGATCCTTATCTTCTTCTTCAAAAATGTTGTGTGAATTAAAATTTTTCTCTTGAATATTAGTTTGTTGATCAATCAAAAGAGAAAGTTTGTTCTCATGCTTTTTATCATTGTTTAAAAGTCTTCGATTAAGGAAAATCTGATGTTTTAAAAGATGAATGATTTTATCTTATTGTAAACATAATTCTAATTCACTTTTAATTTTGGAGAATTTTACTTTTAAAAAATTAACATGATTTGAAACATCCTTGATCAGTAAATTCAGCATTGAGAGTTTGAATTTCCTTAAATTATGTTGGAATTGTCTATTGCAAAAATTAGTCTGAAAAGCAAAATCTCTAAATTTCTTATCCAAGAAAAATATTTTTTTAGGTAAAACATCATTTCTTCGACATTCAATCAAAAACCTCTTCTGAAGGATACTGCCTCTTAATTTTTGGTTGATATCACACCATAATTCAACCTTTCTGAAGGCGTCAGGACCATATGTAACTTTGATCTGTTGAGAGAAATCACGTGCGTCCTAAACTGTGACCCAAGAAAGATTTATGTGTAAACATCTTCGGTAAACGTTGACTGAAATTGAAATCTTACATAAAGCAAATAATAACTCACGCACATGTGGGAGTATACAAATTTATTTTCTCTTATACAGGGTGTCCCAGACTCAAGTGTCCGGACTTATATAGCCATATAAAAATTAAAAAAATAAATAGAAAATTCCTTTTCCAAAAATCAGTTGAAGTTTTAGTTTTTTAGTTATAAAACATTTAAGCTGGACCAATCAGGAGCGCCGTATAAACAGCCGTGTGTACGTGAACGAGATTTCAATGCAGTGTTATCGAAGCGAGCGCAGAGGTGGGGTTAGCGACAGAAGAACACTACGTTGGAAGCCCGTTCACGCACACACGGCTATTTATACAGCGCTCCTGATCGGTCCAGCTTAAATGTTTTATAACTAAAAAAGTAAAACTTCAACTGATTTTTGGAAAAGGAACTTTCTATTTATTTTTTAAATTTTTATATGGTTATATAAGTCCGGACACTTGAGTCTGGGACACCCTGTATATAATGTCGTGCAAAAGTTTCTGGACGGTTATTTTCCAATACGATAATAATCCTAATCTAACAATGTAACAATAACCCTACTTTAATAATAATAAACTGTAGATTTTCTCTCTATTGACATATCCGGCATATTTTCCCGGATTTGAATGTTCTTTTCCGGCATATTTTATCGTGTACTAAATTGAATTCTGCAGAATTTATTATGAATTCCTATCGTTCTAGAATAATTTCAAACAATTCTAGATTAATTGCAACTAGTTGAAAAATTGATATTTGCAAAAATATTTCGGACAATAGAAAATTCAATGGAGATCTTGATGACAGATGGAGGTTACGTGTCATCTGTATATATCTGTATTCCTTGCCGGATCTTAATTTTCTCTACCGGCAGATTTTCGCGGATTTTAATTTTCTCGTCCGGAATATTTTTAATATCATCATTTTCCGTCAATTATCACGAATTTCAAAAATTTCCACAATTTTCATAAATTTCATAAATTTCCATAAACTTAATAAATTTCAACAACTTTTATAAATTTTAACAAATTTCATAAATTTTTACAAATTTCATGATTTTTCTAAAAATTTCATAAATTCCCACGATAATGATAAATTTCCATAAATTTTAGAAATTATGGTAATTCATCAAACTTTTCATACATTTTAAAAATTAAAGGGGAATGGCTTAATGGTATAATAATAATAACAATAATAATAATGATGATAACGAACCGAGGCGACGACCAGGCAATGACCCCGGACAAACGCGGGAACATCGATTTAAATGGTCGGACCAACTCAGGAGGGACCTTCTTACCTGTTGGCAAAGAAGCTCACCGGCGCGGAGAGGATTCATGAAGAGGTTACATGACCGTTGGGGCAATATGCACCCGGAATATGCTCATAAAACGCCTCAGTATTTAAGAGATCAGGTATCCTTCTTGCTAAAAAACGGATATGAAGCTCTTTATCAACAGGAAGAGGAGCAACATCCTCCAGCGAACATTCCACCCGTTCCAGCAAGACCACCTTTGCAGATAGCCGATAATGCCAACATGAGAAGTAGGAGATCTATCCACCAAAAAGTCTTTCTCAGGATGGACAAATTAGCTGAAGCTAATACTGCTCTCCGCGATTTGCTCCCCGAAGATGTTAACCTCTGGAATCTGAACTGTGTAGTTTACGAGAAGGCGGTCTCCCTGCTTAGCGACGATAGAAGTAACGATACTTTGGTACGTCTGAGTAAGACACGCGAGCGTATTGCACAGCTTCAGTTCAAAATTGAAACGGCGAGACGGCATGCATCAAATGTTCAGTGCGTGATTAGCTACATAACGTCAAATAAAAATTTCACTCCAAAAGTTAGGGCACTTGCTCAAAACTTGAGGAAAGCAAATCACACGCTGAACAAGTGTAAACTGTTGACCATCAAGCAGCACTGGACGCAAAAAGTAAGATCTCTTTCAACAGCGAAACAGCGCCTTGAACGGCGAGTTAAGTGGGTTCAGGAAAATTCCACCTTTTCTACTAATCCTTCCCGTCTGTTCAATAAAGCGTCATGTGTAGTTAAAAATCCGCCTAGTCGAGAAGAGATTCAAGTTTTCTGGGAGCAAGTATATGGAGATACTTATCAGCTAAATGAAAACGCTTCTGATATATCACTCTTTCGTAACTTTTGCCAAAGGCAAAGGTTACAAGGTCCAGAGGAAGAGTGTCCACTAATTACTGCTGAAGAAGTGAAGAAAGTTATCGCTAGAACTAAGAACTTTTCGGCGCCAGGGCCAGATAAAATCAACAACTTTTGGTGGAAGAAGTTTACTTCTACGCACCAACATCTAGATCGTATATTTACTACTTTCTTAAACGGAGAACAAACCGTCCCGCAGTGGCTAGTGGAAGGACGCACGGTATTGATCCCTAAGGCCGGAGATTTGTCAAGTCCAAAGAACTACAGGCCCATAGCTTGTTTAAACACCAGCTACAAGCTATTCACTGGCATCCTCAAAGAGAGGATATTGACATCTATCGAGCCGGTATGGAGTGTAATAGTCGAACAACGTGGATGCAAGAGAGGGCTGGCAGGTTGCAGGGAGAACCTGTTAATAGACAGGTGTATTACCCAGGACTCGATCAGGTATCGACGCAATCTGTCCATGGCTTGGATTGATTACCGTAAGGCATTCGATAACACGAACCATGAGCTACTTATTAAGCTGCTTGAGTGCATGGAGGTGCATCCAAAAATAGTGAGATGCATAAAAGAGCTTATGCTCTTGTGGCGGACAAGATTTGTCGTAACATATGACAAAAGACAAGTGACTACAAGCTTTGTCACTTATAAGAGGGGGGTCTTTCAAGGAGACTCTCCAAGTCCGATACTTTTCTGCATTTCCCTCTTGCCTCTATCTATTGTGCTCCGAGGCAAAAGCTCTGGATACCTATGTGGCCCGCCGAACAGAAGAGAATATAAGGTCAACCACCTTTTATACATGGACGACCTTAAACTCTTTGCTTCCTCAAAAAAGGACCTTAACATCCGTGTAGATGCGGTAAATAGGTATTCTAAAGCGATTGGCATGAGCTTCGGACTGGACAAGTGTGCCTGCGTCCACCTACACCAAGGAAGACTTGAAACTACATCATCCAGTGACGATCAGGATGTTCAACTCATAGGCGGAAATACCATTCAACATCTTGGTATTGAAGAAACATATACATATCTTGGAATACCGCAAGCGGAAACCCAAAATGTGCATAACTTGAAAACGGCCCTTGGAAAAAGGTATCGCCAAATTCTCAGAAAAATTTGGGCTTCCGAATTATCTGGAAAGAATAAGATCCAGGCGACCAATATGCTGGCCGTTCCTATACTGCTCTACACGTTTGGTGCAGTAAAATGGAACGTCGATGAGTTAAAACAACTTGATCGAAGCACACGCAAGATGATGACAATACAACGAAGTCTTCATCCTAGATCTTCCGTACCTCGAATATATCTCCCTCGCGATAAAGGGGGTAGAGGATTGCTAAGCTTAGAGTGTCTTCATCGAAGAACGGTTCTGGCTACAGCCTGCTCAGTTCTAAAAAGCACGGATTCCCTTATGCGACTCGTTCATCAACATGAAGTCGCCAATGCTGCGGTGTTTCTATACCATGCAGCAGATAGGGCCGCAGAGGAGCTTGATCTCCCATTTAATTCCAGCGACATTACACATGGCCTAGCATCACTAACACCTCTGGTGCTCAAAAGTCGTATACAGGAAGCAGAACATACGCTCCTACTAAGAGAACATGCTGAGAAACCCCTCCATGGTAAGTTCTACGGCATCATACGTAGAGAAGAGCTCTCGATGGGTCTGTCCAACATGTTTCTCAAGTCTGCTGGATTGAGATCGGAGACCGAGGGATTTCTTTTTGCCTGTCAAGACGGCGTCATAGACACCTTAGTTTACCGCGAGCGCATAATGAATGTACCTTTACGCGATACTAACTGCCAAGCGTGCAAGCAAGAGCCAGAAACACTTGGACATGTTCTCAGTGGATGCTCTAAATATGCACGCTGCGCGTACGTAGAGAGACACAATGCAGCTCTAAAAGTGTTATATTACCATCTTAGGCATTTCTATGGTGTTGATCTATTGCCCGTCTTGCCCTACGCCCAGGGGGAACTTGAGTCAGTTGTGGAGAATGATCAGTGTAAGATCTACTGGAATTTCTCATTCTCCACCACTCAACGTATCAGTGCTACGAAGCCTGACATTGTCCTCAAAGATCTGAAGAACAAGATCATTTACGTGATTGAATTCTCGGTACCAGCCGATGGTAATATCACGGCAAAGGAGGGAGAAAAACGGGCGAAATATCAAGCACTTCTTTTCGAGCTGAGTAGGCTGTACCAAGGCTACAAAGTCCATCTTATAATTCTCATAATCGGCTGTCTTGGAGGTATGAAAGCTTCATTCATTAGCCAACTCAACAAGATTCCGGCTTGCCAGCGTCAGGCTCATTTCATCGCGAACCGGATGCAAAAGGCTGTTCTCGTGGGATCCCTCCATCTAGTCCGTCCACACTATTCCTCTTAAATTCTACAAAGATTGGTAGCTCTAAAAAAGTATCCAGAGGTGAAACCTTCATCTCCAACTGTTCTTTGAAAATTCAATTGTTTTGTAGAGAATTTAATTATTTTGTAGAAAATTTAAGTATTTTCTTTAGAAGTCATCTCGTATCGTAGAAAAGTCACTTTTTTTGTTTAAAAGAAATAAATTTCAAAATTTTTGATTTGTATATGTATGTTCATGGTATTTGAATTTTAATGGTTAAAGAGAAAAAATTGGTCAAAGAAAAATCATAGAATTTTGAAAATAAATTTTTCCCCCTGCACAGCACGCATTATCTTAAATACAACTAATTTCCAGTAGTAGAAAAATCTTGTTACGGTTCGTTACATGGGGGGTGGAGAGGGTCGATTATCCGTTACGTAATTTACGTACGGCCCCTTTCCTAAAACGCATTTTCTCCTTTGCCTGCTTAGTCAAGCTTTGTTTATAAAATACCGGTGCGGACCGATATGAGTTCTCTGAAAGAACATATTGTGTGGCATTTATATTACGCATCTACATTTAGAATTAGGCTAATTATATTTCCTGAAGAAGATTAATAAATTCTATCACTTATATCCAGAAAACAATAATTTTCCACGATTTTAAGATAATGTAAGATCAAGTATTCTAATCCGGCAAAATATGCCGGATTTCAATTTTCTTTTCCGGTATATTTTATCGTGTACTAAATTGAACTGTACAGAATTTAATATGAATTCAAAGTGTGACAGAGAGAGAGAGGGAGGGAGAGAGAGGAGAGATGGAGAAGGAGAGAGAGATGGGCAAAGAGAGAGACTAAAGGGCTCCTTTCTGTGGGTGAAGAAAAGCGAGCCTCCGGTCTGTGCCATAAGACACAACGTGTGTGTCACAGGCCTGCGTTACACTATGCAGTCGTGGTTTCATGTGTAGTACTTCGTTAACTTTGTTTATTTAATAGTTTATTAATACATAGTTATTTAGTGTAATACGAATGGAATAATAAAATTATCAATTAAACGGAAATCAGTGATTATCATGAAATATTTTTTATGGTGAGATTAAATTTTTTCTTTAATTAAAGCAGGGGAAGCTAAACGGTGCTAAGTGTGTTATTTGTTTACAAAATGAATAAAATTTTGTATTTCAGATGTTTTTCTCAATGATTTATGTATTATTTTTATTTATAATATAAGGGAAAGCTAAACGATGCTAACTCCATCGCCATTTCCATTATATTATTACATGCTTATGTAGCGCTATCTATTTGTTCACACAATGGCTGTTGAAGTGATCCATCCACCTGCACAAAAAACTGCTTCTAAATTGTTCCTCTAGAAAGGTATTTTTCTTCTCCTGTAAAATTTGGTTGTTGGACTTAGCAACGTTAAGCTTTCCCCGCTTCAATTATGATCAAAATTATTAGTATCGTGGAAAATAAGTCACTGCTTATTATTAAGTTTGTATTATTATTGTTGGAAATGTGTTCTTGTTTGAATACTCCCGCGTGTTGATATTAGTTTAAGAAAAGGACTCGAGGTGGCGTGACGTGGGAGTGAGTAGCGTCAGATGATTGACGACGACGGTTGAGATGAGATAGTTTTTGTTGTGAGCGTGTTTTCCTTCGGTTTCTTTAAAATAACGATTCTTCTTTGTCCTCCAAAGTGTCAGGCAGTGATTATTTCTTATTTCTACCCCCTATCGTAGAACATTTAGAACATTTCTGGCGACTGTGACAGGACGGTAGTGGGTGATATAAGTGACTTAAAGTGACGCTGTTTTTTTTTGGAGAAACGTTTTGTGTTTTAGCTCCAAAAATAGAGTCCTTGAAAAAGGCTAGAAAAGTGCAACGTGCGTTATTCACAAAATCTCTGAATAGTTTACGTGAAAAATGTGACGGCCAAAGTTTTACACAAGCGGACAGGCGTGTTGCATTGCAGCTGCTAGAGTCGAGAATGGCGGAGCTCGAAAATGTTAACACAAAATTCGTTGAAGCATTACTCACATCAGATACTAGTGAGGAAGAAGTAGAAGCCGAGATCCTGACTCACGAAGAGTACAAACTAAATTTTCTAATGGCTAAACTACAATTAACAGAGCAAGAAGATGGTCCAAGCGAGCAAGTAGCAACTTCAAGACGAATAGACGCGCGTCCTGAAAAACCGTTCAAGCGTCCTACACTAGAAATTCCGAAGTTCAGTGGCAGTGTCAGCAATTGGCTACAGTTTTGGTCGCATTTCCGGAAAATTCACGAAGACAAAAATATTTCGCCGGAAGATAAACTCGAGTATCTGAAACAAGCCACGGAAAAAGGCTCGAAGGCTGAGAACATAGTTGAAGGTTATCCGACAACAGCGGAAAACTACGAAAAGGCGTTTAGCAGTTTGAAGAATCGTTTCGGACGAGATGACTTGTTGGTGGAGTACTATACGCGGGAGCTCCTTTCGTTGGTTTTACAAAACGCAACAAATAATGGAAAAAATGTGAGTGTCGCGGGCATATCAAATAAAATATCGGTGCATATTCGAGCGCTTGAAACACTTGGTGTCACTACGGATAATTGTGCGACGATGTTGTATCCATTGGTTGAGTCATCACTACCGGAGGAGATTCTGAGAACATGGCAGCGTTCTATGACGAGTAGCGACCTAGCAGCACAGGGAGCAGTATCCACGGATCGGTTATCAAGGTTACTCGATTTTTTGAAATCTGAGGTGTAAAATGAATGAAGGATCCTCATGGCAGTCAAAGGTTTCGCAGCCCAAACAGAAAGTAAGAAAAGACACTATACAAAAGAAAACAAAGGTAAGGTTGAATATACTCATGAATTACCGACAGCGAGCGCTTTATTTTCGAATGAGGAAAAGCGTAGAAAATGTATATTTTGCGATGATAGTCATGAAAATTCGGCGTGCGAGAAAGCCAAGAAATTGTCGTGCGAAGTGAGAAAAGATTTGATCAAGCAAAATCGTTGTTGTTTTAGATGCGTAAAACGCGGACATCAATCAAGGTTTTGTAAAGTAAAAATAACTTGTGCTTGGTGCGGTAATCGCCATTCAATACTTGTTTGTCCGACCCTTGATAATACAAACAGTGTGTGATAATACAAACAGTGAGTAAGACCGATACAAAAATAAATGAACAAAATCTGGCAAGCTTCGACTTTGATCTTCCGGATGTTTATTTACAAACCTTGCGGGTTGTTTTATATTCAGATTCTCAAGAAAAAGTTGTGCGAGCAGTAGTCGACGGTGGTTCTCATAGGTCTTATATTCGGCCCAGTTTAGCTAGATTTTTAAATTATGAACCTATCGGGGATAAAGAAGTAGGACACTCACTGTTTGGTGGCGTAAAAACAGAAAGTCAGTCGCACAATATTTATCTAGCCCGTATGAAAAGTGTAAAGGGAGATTATGCATGTAATTTTCAAGTTTTAGAACAGCCTGTTATTTGTCAAGATATTCCGAGTATAAGGAAAGCGGATTGGTTCAAAGAATTGAAAGGTAAAGGCATTTCTCTTTGCGATTCAGATCAGAATACTGATAATTTAGGAAGTACGATTGACTTGCTTATTGGGGCAGATATAGCAGGTAGACTAATGACAGGAAGAAAGCATGATTTGTCAAATGGCCTTACTGCTATAGAAACCAAACTGGGTTGGACAATTATGGGTAAAACTCAAACGGTTGAACGTGAAGATACTGTCATCACGGCTCTTTTAATGTTTGTGACTGATGCCAAAATCTCTGAGTTGTGGGATCTAGACACCTTAGGAATTAAGGATCCGGTAGAGCAATCTGGTCGTTTTCTGAAGGAGCAAGTTATTAAACAGAATTTTTTTAAAACGGTTTCCTTGAATGAAAATAATCGCTATTCGGCAGATTTGCCATGGGTCGAACATCATGCGCCAGTATCACGTAATTATGATTTAGCTAAAAAGAGATTAGAGAATACGGTGAAAAAATTAGAAAATGACGGACTTTATGACGAATATGGTAAAGTATTTAGTGAGTGGCAGGAGGAAGGTATCATAGAGCTAGTACCGGAAAACGATTCAGATTCTTTCTTTCATTACTTGCCTCACCGTCATATAGTTAAGCCAGAGAGTACTACCAAAATAAGACCTGTGTTCGATGCTTCCTCGAGCGAAAAAGGTTTTCCCTCTCTGAACCAGTGTCTTGAAAAAGGTCCTAATCTGATCGAGCTGATACCAGCAACGTTGTTGAGATTCCGCGAACATGAGATCGGTGTAATAGCAGATATTCGTAAAGCGTTCTTACAAATTGAAGTGAATCCAAAAGATCAGAATTTTTTACGATTCCTGTAGCCAGTAGACGGAAGAATTAGAACTTTTCGTCACAAACGGGTAGTGTTCGGTCTTACATGCAGCCCTTTTTTATTGGGAGCGGTCTTAGATTTCCATTTTTCGAAAGCACTAGACGCAATTTCCGAACAGTCTCCTGGGCGCTGGTCAAGGGATATTATTGAAAGATTGTCGAAATCATTTTATGTAGATAATTGCACTACTAGTGTTAGATCTTTAGAAGAACTGAATCTTTTTATATCCGAGTCGAAGGACATAATGTTGAAAGGCAGTTTCGAATTAAGAGGGTGGGAGTTTACTCACGACTCGACTGAAAAAGAAACTACTAAAGTACTGGGTATTTCGTTTAATAAAGCTCGTGATACAATTTCAATTAATCCATCAATTTTTGAAAAAGAAAACATTAAAACGGTTACCAAGCGAACAATTCTTTCACTGGCGCACAAAGTATTTGATCCTATTGGGTTCACTTGTCCAGTAACTTTGCTACCTAAATTAATATTAAAAAGACTATGGGAAAAGAAAATTGACTGGGACGTACCAGTAGACGACGATATCAGGAAAGAATTCACACAATGGTATAAACAATTGCATTATTTAAATGATATTGAGGTTCCGAGAAAGCTGGGTACAGGTAAATTATCTTTACAAACTTTCTGTGACGCGAGTAAGTTGGCATATGCCACAGTTACGTTTTTGCGAATCGAGAATGAGAGTAGCATCGAGCTGAAAATACTTGCGGCCAAAACACAGGTAGCTCCAGGAAAGACAACAATTCCACGCCTGGAAATTTTAGCCGCATCAATAGGAAGTAGACGAACACGGGAAATAATAGATGCTTTAGATTACCGAGAGGTACCGGTTTTTTACTGGTCAGATTCGACAACGGTTTTAACTTGGTTGAAACGGGACGTGCAATTTGGGATTTTTGTTTGGAATCGCGTACGCGAAATTCGACTATTAACTTTGTCAGGGTCGTGGAGGTATGTACCTGGAGAATTGAATCCCGCCGATCTGCCGTCTCGCGGCTGTCAAGCAAAACAGCTTCTCGATTCCCGATGGTGGGAGGGCCCCGAATGGCTTCGGGGAGATCAGCTAAGCTGGCTAATTTTGTCAGGTGAAGTCGATGAAAACGAGGTGAATAGTGAGATAAAGAAGTCAGCTCAGATTTCACTGTTAAACACGAAAGGGCAAACAGATTTTAACATTGTATCTAAATTTTCTTCATATCACAAGATGATTAGATTTTTTGCTAGTATGCTACGGTTCAAAGATTTCAAACTCAAGATTGAAAACAATAAAGGTAATCGACTCACTTGTCAGGAGATATATCAACCTGAATTGAAGTTTTTAATCTGTCTACAAAGAGAAATGTTTTTGCCAAAGAACGATCCAAAGTTATCATCGTTACAAGTTTTTGTGTGCGAAGATGGTCTATTGCGCTTGAAAACAAAAATCATTGAACGTAATGACAGTTTTCCTTTTTTGTACCCTATATTGTTAGACCATAAACACAAAGTCGTCGAATTGATAATCCGTGATACTCAGGAGAACATGTGTCATGCTGGTAATGTGTAATGTGTCAATTGAGAGAAAAGTACTGGATAGTGTCAATGCGAAAAACTGTACGAGCTGTTATTTCTAAATGCGTGGTATGTAAAAGACAAAATGTTAAACCGATGAAAGTAAATCCAGCTCCTTTGCCTGTTCACCGGGTGAAAGATGCTGCCGTATTTGAAGTAACGGGAGTCGATTTTGCAGGCTCAGTATATTTAAGGGGACAGCAAAAGGGTTGGATATGCTTATATACCTGCGCAGTATACAGAGCAGTACATTTAGAGCTCGTGACTTCAATGTCAACTATTGCATTCCTAGGAAGTTTGCGTCGTTTCATCGGACGTAGAGGTAGGCCCGCTATTATGTATAGTGATAACGGGAAGAATTTTGTTGGCGCGGATAACGCTTTTGAAAACCTAAACTGGGATACTATTTTGAAGTATAGTTCAGTAAGACGAATTGATTGGCGCTTCAATCCGCCCACGGGAGCCTGGTGGGGAGGCTGGTGGGAACGATTAATCGGAATTATGAAGAGTATTTTCCGCAAAGTTCTTGGAAGATCGTGTCTTACATATGAGGAGATGAGTACTGTATTGTGCGATTGTGAGCTTACTCTAAACTCTCGACCTTTAACGTATGTCTCGGAAGAATCGAATGATTTGAAAACACTCACTCCTGCAATGTTTCTACACGACTTCAAAGAATCGGAGAATCCTGATCTTGACATACTCAATAAAGTTGATTTGAATTCTAGATTTAAACGTAAACAAGAGATAATGGAGCATTTCAGAAATAGATTTCGCAAAGAATACTTGAGTCAACTAATCTCTAGAGGGAATGTAAAAGAGTCACGTAATCTCAAGTTGGGAGACATAGTTCTCATTGGTGATGATAATCAAAAACGTATTGATTGGCCGTTAGCAAGAATTGAAAAATTAATAGTGGGAAGAGATGGTCTGGCTAGAGTCGTTATTCTAAAAGCAAAAGAGGGCATTTTGAAACGACCAATACAACGAGTTTATCCTTTAGAAATAGAAAATCATACAAACGAAGTTCAGGCTTTACAAGAGAAAGCAATTGAAAAAGCAGTCGTCAGGGCTGTAGATGATAAATCGAATTGTAAGCCTATAGAATGTAAAGTTGAAAAAGAGGTAAAAACTCGCAGCGGACGTATTGTTAAAAAACCTCAATATTTTTAAGTACGAATTGTAATTTGATGTATGTGTGTTGAGTCAAAGCCTCAAGGTGGGAGGATGTTGGAAATGTGTTCTTGTTTGAATACTCCCGCGTGTTGATATTAGTTTAAGAAAAGGACTCGAGGTGGCGTGACGTGGGAGTGAGTAGCGTCAGATGATTGACGACGACGGTTGAGATGAGATAGTTTTTGTTGTGAGCGTGTTTTCCCTCGGTTTCTTTAAAATAAAGATTCTTTTTTGTCCTCCAAAGTGTCAGGCAGTGATTATATCTTATTTCTACCCCCTATCGTAGAACATTTAGAATAATTATCCTACATACTTATCGATAGAACACAAAGGGTAATTATGAGCTTAAAAGTTTATAAAACCTCTCAAATCATTGTTATTTTTTTAGATTATACATGTGACTTTTTTAAAAAACATTTCAAAATTGAATAAGCTTCCTGTAAAGTGTCTAAAACGCAGATAGACTCATACCTGGTACATATACTCTTATAGATGGCGTTGTCAACAAATAGACTCATATTGAATGGAGGCGAAGATATATTTTTTCAAGTTAAAAATTTGTATATGCGCATAATAATTGTAATCTAACATTACTTTTTTTTTATTTCAGAGCCACATGTTTTGCTGTTTCGCAGATTACGAACTGATATATCCATAACTACAGGAAATGGCCCCATACAATATGAAAATACAAACATATGTTGCAAATGATATAAAAGAAAATGTAAATTAATAATGCATCTATCTATAGCAGCTTAAGTTAAAATTTATTTATATTAATTCCATGTATCAAAGTTTACAATTACTTTTTTACGCTTGATAAATATGCTTACATTTACTTCTTACGGGCGGTTAAAAGAAAAACATGATTTCGAGTAGTACACTGAAAAAATGGTTTAGCTGTCCCAGCTAGAAGTTTAGCTGGATTTCGTCTTCTAAGAAAATATAGCTGTGTTACCTAAATTTCTATTTGTGTTGCCTAAATATCTAGCTGTTTCAGCTAATTTATCTAGATAGTTTCTAGATGGCAAACTTTAGCTAAATCAGCTACATATTTAGGCAACACAACTAGAAAATTAGGTAACACAGCTATATTTTCGTAGAAGACGAAATCCAGCTAAAGTTGTAGCTGAGACAGCTAGACCATTTTTTTCAGTGTATGCAAAAACATAAATGTATTGTTTAAAAATTAGTTTCTATTAACTATTTGCCAAATTAAAAAAATGTAATATTCTGGTTGATAAATTATAAACCATTAGTTATTCCTTTATTAAAAACAAAATTTTTGCACTACTTTTTTATTAACAAGGATTATACTGATTGATTCTATAACCAAACTGTTACATCGTCATTAAATGTATTTATCTGTTTTTATATAAGTAAGGATGGGATTACGGTTTCTATGTAGAAGGCGATTGACTCAATGGATGCACATTCCTATACAGGGTGATCAATTAGACACGCATTTCTCAATGCAAGGCTTGTAGAGTAAAATACTTACAATAGTACATGCATGCACCGCACCGGGGAGGGGTACGTCTGTACACGGAGCAACTGTGCACGTCGCGTCGAGGGCTGGTGGTACAACTGTGCATCGGCCCGTCCTTGCACATATAAATTGCGACGTGCACAGTTGGGAGTGTTCCAACTGTGCACGCGTACAGGTGGGACACTCCCAACTGTTCACATGTCAATGAATACAATCCGATTTTCAACTGAATTGTTTACGTGCACAGATGGGATACTCCCAACTGTGTACAGTTACGTCAGCGGCGTAGCCAGGAATTTTTTCCGTGGCGGCTCCCCCGCGGTAACGTAGGGAAGCAGGGCAAAAAAGGGTATCCGAAAAATAAAATCACTTCATGTTGAACTTAACAAACATAATTGTTTAAACAATTTATTATTGTCTTTAATCAATATTCTCTTTGAATGTTAGAAAGTTGCGATTTTTTCTGAAATTTTCAACTTTTTGTCTACTTTTCACTTAGAGTGTGGTAATAATTAATGAAATTCAACGAAAATAATTGTTTCAACAAATTATTGTTCATAACTATTTTCTCCTATAGTAATGCTATATAATTGGGTTTTTTTTTTGTCTGAAATGTTTCCCTTTTTGTCCATTTTTCACCCAGAGCGTGATAATAATCATAGCAATTCAACAAATGTAATTCTTTAAACAAATTATTTTTGCTTATAATTATCTTCTTCTATTTTAATGCTAGATATTTTCGGTTTTTTATTAAAAATTTTAACTTCTTGTCCACTTTTTACTTAGTGAGATAATAATTAATGCAAGTTAACAAACATCAATGTGTAAACACTTATTATGGTTTATAACTATCTTCTCATAATGTTTAGATTTTCGTTAACTTTTTATTCAGGAACGAATTCGGGCATCCGCATGAAAAGGGTCCTTATGACCGGTATAGTGTTACATACAGAATCATATAGCCGGATTAGTTCCAAAGTGTCAAAGGATTCAGTATAGGTCTTAATAAAATTCCACACTTAAATCCGAATATAATTATTTTTTACCCTAAAACCGCTCACAACGGCCCTTATCATGAGAACGCCCACAAATAATAAATATTAATATTAATTCAAACAAAAAGGCTCTCAAGGAAAATTTATATTTAATATGATTTATATAGAAAATTTGAAGAATATTTCAAATATCTATTTTATTTCAGATAAATATAATAACAAAAAAGAACAAGTTTGTTTAAGAAATTATCATCTCTATAGGATGGACAGAGCCAGGGAAATCCTGGGTTTACCCAAGAATGACATAAGGACAGTGGTACGGATCCTGACAGGGCGCAATCACTTGAACTATCATATGCACAAAATGGGTTATGGTCCCACGACGGAGTGCAGGAGGTGCGGCAGGAATGACGAAACATCCCTGCATGTATTATTCCAGTGCCCGGCATTAGCTAGGCTCAGGCAACAGACCCTCGGGGTCCATTTTATGGAAACAGAGGAAATTGAAACGTGATCAGTGTTCGACATACTGAGCTTCGTCAAGAGGTCTGGGGTCGACCGCTGAGAGTGAATAAGTAAGGGTGTGGCACAATGGGCTTTATAGCTTGAGCGCCAAGGGAGCTCTTCATTGGCTTCCTGCCGGTATTAAAAGTAAACTAAACTAAAATTATTTGAGAGAAGACAGTTATAATAAATAATAAACTGTTTAAACAAGTATGTTTGTTAACTTACATCAGTTATCACCTCACAAAGTGAAAAGCTGACAAAAAGTGGGAAACTTCAGAAAAAGCCGCAACTATCTAGCATTGCTATAGGAGAAGATAGTTATAAACAATATTAGTTTGTTTGAAGAAATATATTTATTGAATTTCACTAACTATTAAGTCACTCCAAGCGAAAAACGAACAAATATCATGAGTTTTTTTTTAAAAGTTGGTAAGGCTCGCTATTTGTCAAGTAGATCACTCCACTTGCTTCTGTGGTCTATTTTGATTGGATAATTGCAGGCATTCCTGTCACTTAGAATGACGATTCGTCGCCGGTGAGTTATACGGATGATGTTCTTACACACCTTTTTGCACGTGTTGGTAAGTGCGGTAGTTGGTGCAGATGTAAGAACGTCTGGGGTGACCTGGGGGGAATCGGAAGATAATTGAGACGGTGTATTCCGTTATAAAACGGAGGGTTGTACAGTGGGAGGTATAGGTGTATTTAACCGTAATGGTACAGGAGGTACCGTCGACGTCTTGGTTGTAGGTATATTCGATTTCGTAACCGAGAGGGGGGGCTCTCTGGACATGAGGGGGATGTCCAAGGCGACTGGGGGTAATTGTCGATGGTGATACCCAGTAGTGCGGTTAATTCGTGGGGGGGGGGGGGGGGGTCATGCCCGATCGTTCGTTCGGGATATTCGTTAGCGGGGAGTAGTCCGGCGGTATCCACATGTGAGATTATGGGTAACCGTCGTACGAGACTACCCAACCTTGCTGCAGAGGGAGGGGTCGACTCCCGGAGGGTAAGGAACCATGAAAGATTGCCGAGGTTGAAATCCAAGTAGGACGGATCGGCGTTGCGAGGATCAGGGGAGGTCCTAGGCGAAAGACTCGCAGAGCGAGTGCGACATTGCGGGGTGGTGTCGCCCGCTTGCGGTGATGTGTGGTTGGCACGATCGAGACTCTGGACTGGCTGCCGAGAGAGAGGGGAGGTAGATCACTTAGCGGGACGGTGACGGGTGCGCCTTGCCGTGTGCGGTACGTAGCATCGGCGCGGGCGAGAGAAAGTGATTGGAGTTCGTATTCGAGGAGTGGGTTCGGTTCCGTGGTGATACGGGGTTTCCAGGGGAATGTTGGGTTTCTCGATGATGGCATCGACTTTCGTCGGTACGGGAGCGGCTCTCTCCGTGATGTCGACGGGTTTCTTCGGGGCACAGAATTATCCTTCCGATACGGAAGTAATCCTCTCCGTAACGGGGATCGAGAGTGACGCTGCTGTGGAGGCGGCATGCAAGCGTCAGAAAGAGGATGTCCAAAAATGAGGTGAAAGATGAATGAAGGCTGAAAAAACATGTGTTTATTCAGGAAATGTCTACAAGCGTGACCGATAATCGAAGCCGCGCTTGCGCTGTTAATTGTCAGAGGGACTTTACCTTTTCGGCCTGAATGCCGCGACTCAATTTATTCTGAGTCGAATGACAGGTGGGGTTAGGACGCCCAGACAATGAGAGAAAGAATCATGAATGTTTGCCTAATATTATTCGTGATTATAAATATTATTTATAACCATCAATATAATTTGGCGGACATCAATCCACAGGGTCTTTCGTCGCCTGAGGCGTTCTAACATCACTCTGGAAAATAGGATAAAATGCGGAAATTACACTTAAATGCTAAGTCGAAAAATACTTATATCTATACAGGTAGAAAAATTTAAGACTAAGAACTATATACATTTTTACAATAAATCTAACGCCGAGGTCGGAGATCGTAAAATCGTCCTGGTGGCGGAGAATCAGATATCGTGTTCTCTTCCCTGGTGTCAGCATCCTGGGGCCACTGTGGAGGCCGCCCTCGACGTAGTTCCTTGTCCGGAGGGTCTTGAATGATCTGGGGCCTTTTCTTGGGCCGCCCTCGACGGGGTTTCTGAGCCGGAGGGTCTTTGTCGAGATTCTGGAACAACGGATCGGTCTCGGGCCTTTTCAGAGGCTGCCCTCTACTGCGTTCCTGGGCCGGAGGGTCTTTTTCGAGATTCTGGATCAACAGATCGGTGTCGGGCCTTTTCAGAGACCGCCCTCTACGGTATTCCTGAATCGGAAGGACTTGGGGTGTTGAGCTGACCACCGTTCCAGAATAGTGAAAGGCCCATTACGTAGCGGGGCTAGAGCGGCATTAAAGCCTTTTTGGGATCCGAGAGTTGGTGGTTTCGGACAAACACTTGGTCTCTGATTTCGTATTGCTGTGCCGATTCTTTAGGAGCTTCGTTCGGTGTTTTTTTCTTCAGGTACTGGGCCTGATGCTGCCTCACTTGATGGATCCGGGCGTTTTAGGAAGGCCCATTCACCGGCAATGTTACGTCGAGTACGGCTGCTATGAAGGATCTCGAGGATGTGAAGATCCCAGTCCTTGTGGGGGGTGCACGGTTAGGCGTAACCTCATGCCTTTTTTTAGATCTTGGTTATGACGTTTAGTTGGATTAGCTCTGGGGTGGTAAGAGGGGGTTGTCCAGCAATAGGTGGACCATCTTTGGCAAGCTTCGATCCAATTTTTACCCGAAAATTTGGGCCCGTTATCGGTAAGTAGGGCTCCGGGATAACCGTAACGACGGAAAACTTCGCGTTCTACCTTCTACCTTGGGCCAGAAGAAACACTGTTGGATGGCTCGAAGGGTCTCGTCCATACCCGGATGTCCGGCAAGTCCGGAGTCATCGTATTTATGAAGTACCAACTCCCGGGCCATACCTGGGACATGGAGAAGCTAGGTGGAGGTTGTTGTTCCGCTGGCTCTCCAGAGACCACCAGAGTTAAGGGCTTTTGAAAAAAGGCAGCTACTTTTGCTTCCTCATAGAGGAAGCTTTGTATGGTAACATTTTCAAAAATTTTCAAATTCATTTAATTAAACCTTCCTCAATTTAAATATATCTAATACAATGTTCTAAGCAATTGTCCGGCTGTGTGCGGATGTGTGAATGTCACGCTTTTTTGTGAAAACGATAACTAGAAAACGGTGGCAGATAAATTTATAAAATTTGGAGGGCTTATTTTCCTTAATAGTATCTTCAAACTAACCGAAGGATTTCTAAAAATATTTATTGCATTTTTTTAACACTCAATAATATTTTAAAAACCGGTTTTTTATAGTAAAACTTTTTTCATTACCATAATTCAAAGTTGATGCAACAATATAAAAGATTCCTTGGTTCGAGACGAATCGATTGATCTACTATATTAATAAATTTGATTGAAGAGTAGGGAAGTTATGGTAATTTATATATTTTTATAATCGTTTTTTATAGTAAAAATTTTCTCATTTTCATGATTTAAAGTTGATGCGAGAATAGAAAAGTTGTGTTAATTCAAGACGAATCGATTGACCCATAGTATTTATACATTTTATTGAAGAGTAAGGAAGCTATGGTTATGCTATGGTAATAAAAAATATTTGAAAACATTAATTTTTATAGTAAAACTTTTTAACTAACATAATTCAAAATTGATGCAAGAACGGAAAAGATTCCTTGATTCGAGGCGAATCGATTGATCTATAATATTAATACACTTTATTGAAGATTAAGGAAGTTATGCTGATTTATAATATTTGAGTCATCTGTTTCAAACAGAAAAACTTTTTTCATTGACATAATTCAAAGTTGACGCATGAATAGAAAAGACTTTTTGATGATCAATGTTCAAATAGAGTAATTCTGACAATTTTTGTAAAGAAATCATAAAGCTGGAAAAGGGATAGGGTGTGAAAGAATTTTTCCCTTTCCTTTTCGAGCTCGAAAAATTATAATTTCGAATACAAAATTTGATTTGTCTGGTTTGTCTTTGCATTAAAAAATTTTTAGTATCATTTTGTAATTTTGTATTTTTTGTACATTTCTTTTTTTAAATTGATCGAAATGAAGACTTTGGTTTTTCTATTATTAAAAAAAATAACTAATGCTTCCTCTATGAGGAAGCAAATACATGTGCTAACGGGAAGCAAAGTGCTCGTGAAATAAGCAACATATAATTATAAATACAAACGAAGTAGAAACACTCGAGACCGAATTCACACCTAGTTTCCGTAAGAACCGGTAGTGACGTAAGCTGTTTATATTTGGAGACAAGTTTACACGTTTCGTCATCTGCCTGTTGAGCACTTGTAATGTCGTCATATAGATCACGTGTTTTCGTGGACGCAAAGTACGGTGGCTGTTCGAACGTGGGGTTTTTATTTTCAGGGGGCAGCAGGCGTTCATCGATGAATGAATCCTCTTCATCGTTAATGCCGGAGGAAACTTCTGCTAGGGCCACAAGGAGTAGGCTTTGTCACGTTAGGCATTTTTCGACAGTGAAAGAATGAGTTCCTAGCTGATAAGCCCGTTGTCTGAGTTTGCCCCGGGTCTCCTTAACGCGATGTAACAACGTGATTGCTTCATCGTCGGTTCTAAGGACGAAGGGACGACCTTGTAGATAAGAAGCAAATTTATTGAGGGCTCAAATGATAGCGAGGCATTCTCGCTCATTTTTTTTGTAACGATACTGAGTGGGAGAAAATTTAGCGCTAGCGTAACTGAGAATGCTTCGGGTAAAGTCTAGCTTAGTTTGTTAGAGTACCGCTCCCATCCCTATGGTACTTGCGTCAGTTTGTAGGGTGTAGGGTAGTCCCGGGATAGGGCGTCCTAAGCGCAAGGGCTTTTTAAAGAGAGTTTTTACATTTTCAAAAGCACTTTCTGTTTCTGGGGTCCAGTTCCATCGACTGCCTTGTTTGCCGAGGAGATCCGTAAGGGGTGCGGCTGTAATGGAAAAGTGGCGGACATATTCCTGGATCCATCCACAAATACCTAGGAACTTTTGTAAACTTTTTTTTTTACTTGGGAGGGGTGGCTTCAAGTATAGCATTCACGTGCTCGCTTTGGGAGAAGTTGTCTTCGGCGCTGATAACGGGACCAAAATCGGTTGAGGTTTTTCCGAAGCGGCTTTTTTCCAGCGAGCACTTCAGACCGTGTATATTGAGATGTTCCAATATAAGGTCAACATTAATATATCCAACAAGGGCAGTTTGAGACATTAGCCGTTGGAACGTACTGGGGGTATTTTTCAAGCCGAACGGCATAACCTTCAATTGATAGGTACCGCCTCGGGGAAGGGTGAAGGCAGTATATTATTTTCAGCTTTCTTCCATCGGAGCTTGCCAGTAGCCATTACGGAGGTCGATAGTAGAAAAAATGCGGGCGTTTCCAAGGTCTTGAAGGGTGTCATGGATGTGTGGTAACTCTTGGGAGGTATCGACGGTAATGGCGTTTAAGCGGCGGTAGTCGACGCAGAATGTAAAGCATAGTAGAATAAAAATATAATAACTATTATTCTTCTTATCATAGTAAATGCATGCATGGGGAGACATAAGGGAGGAAAAAATTATAAATCTTCAACATCTCTGGATAGTGAAGATAACAGATGAAAAATACGAAAAGTCAATTGAAAATAATTAAGCCTGAAACCATAGAAAGATCGGAAACAAGGGAACTATATCTCGGAGATCAGCAGATTCCAGTCACATCCGCTGCCCGCGGAGTAGGACCATCAAGTCGCGAGAAATGCAATTCAGCAGTTTTTGACCGATTAGCCGCCTGCAGGTGTGACAAGTGGTCTAGGAGAAGTAGTTCCGCCCACCTACTGCTTCGCGAGTATCATAACAACTCATCCAAGGGACAAAGCTACCTGGCAGATTCTGTCGGATAAGACGAGCGGTAGCTCCCAGGTATAAAATCCCACTAAAAGAAAACGGAAAAGTGTATAGGATAAACAGAATTTTTAATATTAAATTACTTTTGGCATAAGTAACTCTGCTATTTTCAACCAGAGGCAACGTTGGTAACGTGTCGTAAAATTGATCTCACACCTACACATGTATACACCATCAATTTACTAAATAAATGTCAGTTAAAAGTGGATATCAGTGTTATTTAAAATTATTAAAAATCAGCACCCTCACACCTAAATTCAACGGTAACGTGCTGAAAGGATAGTGCAGAAATCCAGTCCTACAACCCGTGAATTAAACACGTAAGAATAATCCGGTACTTTGGTTAACTATTTTAACCGTACGCAACACAGTAACGGGGTTTACCGCTTTTACGTAATACAATGACTACTGGGGAACTATAAGGAGAATTTGAAGGCTCAATTATTCGATCGGCTAACATCTGTTGTGCCTGTTTCCAGATAAGCTTGCGTTTTTCTTCTGAGCAGGGGTAGGGACGTAGCCGAAAGGGTTGCGTAGTTGTGAGCTCGATTTTATGCTGAGCTGAATGGGTTTGAGTGGGTATTCCGGTGGGGTTCACGATGGTTTGGAACCGTTGAAGGGTGTCCTGTATTTTGGCGGCAATTCTGGATTGGGACTTCCGCCAAGGCTTGGGCAATTTCGGGGTCGTTCAAGGTGGGTGGGGGAGTTGTATTTTCGCAATAAATGGTAAAGCATTGATTTATTCCAGCGTAAACGCATTTTCTGGGTCGATCGTAAACTGCCCTTTGTTCTGCGATCCAGGGATCTCTGAGGAATAAGGGATCGTTGGTTTCATCGCTAACGAAGAAGGTACTTGTTGTACGATGTCCACACACTGTGACTTCAAGTTCGACCGTACCTTGGACATTAAGGAACGCTTCGAATTTGGCTATGTCCACTTTATCGTGCCGAGGCCTTATTCACTGATGTTGGGCTTCAGTTAAGTGATGGGGCTGTACAGAATTATCCGTGGAAGCCCTATCAAAAAGGGCCTGTAGTTCTTGATTGTTCAGAATTACTCGGAAGTGGGGAACAAATCGGAAACGTCTTTTTGTGGTTTGAAGTCTTATTGGGGGGGGGGGGGGGGGCTCCCCCAGTTTTCCTGGGGGAGTTTTAATGATCTAGGGGGGACTTCTTGCTTATTCTCAAGGCAGTCACGGTTGAAGTGATTGCCCGGACAGTGCCAACATTTTGGTAGTCGGCGTGAGGGGGTGGCTTCGGCAGACTCGTGTTGACCCTCAACCCGTTTGAAGGTCTGGGTTGTTTCGGTTTCGTCAAATTCGGCCTCTACTGCTCTGGACATAAGGGTGTTGAAATCGGCTGGTTGGGAAGCCCTTATGCCACGACGAATCGATGCACGTAGCACCCTGCAAAAAAAGATTCATTTAAAATCTATTGACTGCAATTCAAAAATAAAATTGTCAATCGACAATTTTGGTTAAACGCAATTAAAGTCAAATATGGTGAATTGCATTTAATATCCAATTGTTAAATCGCAATTAAAAAATTTGTCAGTGAATTGAATTAAATGTCTACAACTGCAGTGAATTGTAGATATGCAATAGAACCAGTGTGCGGTCTATTGCACTGAATTGTTTCGCAAGCCAATGAACCGTCTTTTGGATTTAATTGACGACATTAAATTCAAAAAGAATTTTGTAAATGGTTTTATGTTATTCAATAGAGGTTAATATAAAAATGAAGATTGGTCATGCGATGCATCTAATTGCATTGAATCGCATATAAATGTATAGACCAGAATTGTTTTTAATTGGAGTTTCGCAATAAAATTGTCATTTATTGAATAATAAAATAATACGTAAATAAATAGTATTATTGAAGAGATTGAAGTGGTTAATTGATAATGAGGAATGAAAGTTGTTATATAATCTGTACCTTTGGACTAAAATTCAGTAAATATTGATTGTTTAATCAGAATAAAAAATGACTATGGACATGAATTAACAATATAATACAAATAATATTTATCGAATTTTGTTGACTTTAAGTACTTATTAAAACTAATTTAATATTTAATGAATAAAGTAAAATATTTAAATTGGAAAATAATTGAAAAAATCACTGATTGTTAAAATAAAAAAATATATTTTCAAATTATATGCATTTAATAGTATAATAAATAAAAAAGCGTGTTTTATACTGAATTCAAAATTAACAGAAATTCTTTTTTAAATGGAAAAATTTGGTCTAATTAAGAGAATGAAATGTAATAAATTTTAAATAATTTTCAAACTTCTGAGAGTTACTTAAGTATAATAAAAACAGTCAAAAGAATGAAGATGTTACTTTTTCCAGAATACGAATTAATTATAAAAATTACTGTGGGATGATAACATAAGGAACACTTTGAAGCAGGTGTAAGTCATATAGACAACACTAATCCTCTGTCAAATAGGCACATTTTTCTTTTTCATTCAGGTTTAATTCAGAATATAACATTAAAAATAAAAGTAGGGATAATATATTCGAACCCTGTGCAATGAATAATTTTAAATTATGAACATTCACGAACAGGTAATCCATGTATGTATTTTTCATGTGCTTAATAATACTTTGAAAACTTGCATTGAATTAAAAATTAAAAATTCAAATCTATTTATTTTATTACATTCATTTGCAAACTGACAATGCAATTCAATTGCCATCAATCCGCAATGATGAAATGCCACCAATTGCATCTTTACGATTGAAATGCATTGCGTCAATTCAAATCCATTGAGGCACATTAAATGATAGTTCTACCAATTGCATTTAATTGCAAATGCTCATTTCAACATTTCCAATTAAATACAATTGGCCTTTTTTGTTTGCAGGGTAGCGACTCTAGCTTCTTCGGGGACATCGGGTTGTGGGCGTTGACAACCGGGCTCTTTGTCTTCTTGTTTTTGGGAGTACAGTTGGGAGGTGAGGCGTTCTAGTTTATTGGCCCTATTGTATTTTTGTAGGAATAATTCCCGAAAACGAATCCATTAAAAGGGGAGACCACGGTACATCTCGCGGCAGTAGCTTTTAGAGCTTGGGCTACTAGGGTAATCCGTTCTTCGGCCGGAGATCTTCGATTGTGAAAATAATGTTCCATTTGATTGAGGGAGACGGTGGGGTCTTCATAGTCACGACCCTGGAACTCTGGAAGTGGACGTGGGGGAATAGGGATGGCATTGAGCATTGTCTGCAATGCTTGCAGATTTAGGTAGGGTGCCTTGTAAGCGTAACCGGCATTTTGAGCGAGGGGGCATTATTTAAAAGGGGAGGGTTTCCCACAGGGCCTTGATTTTGTGCAAGGGGTGGGTTTCCTGCAGGGTGCTGGAAGTTGATGAGCGGGTGGTTTTCCACAGGGCCTTGATTTTGTCCAAGGGGTGGGTTTCCTGCAAGAGGTTGGAAATTCTTGAGAGGGTGGTTTCCACAGGGCCTTGAATTTGTTCAAGGGGTGGGTTTCCTGCAGAGTGCTGGAAATTGTTGAGAGGGTGGTTTCCCATAGGGCCTTGATTTTGTCCAAGGGGCGGGTTTTCTGCTAGAGGCTGAAAATTGTTGAGGGGGTGGTTTCTCACATGGCCTTCATTTTGTTCAAGGGGTGACTTTTCTGCAAGAGGTTGGAAATTGTTGAGAGGATGGTTTCCCACAGGGCCTTAATTTTGTCCAAGGGGTGGGTTTCCTGCAGGGGGCTGGAAATTGTTGAGAGGGTGGTTTCTCACAGGGCCTTGATTTTGTCCAATGGGTGTGTTTCCTGCAGGGGGTTGGAAATTGATGAGGGGTTTATTTCCCACAGGTCCTTGATTTTGTCCACAAGGCGCGGATTTCCTGCAGAGGTGGCCATATTGGTTTACAGTGCGGCTTCACCACAAGGTCTAAATCCGAGGAGAATTATTTGAAGAGGAGTCCCCTTGGTTTAGTGATTATTACCAGGGTGAGGGTGCTCCTGTGGGTCAAACTGCAGGTTCAAAGACTGACTGTCGAGTCCTTGTCGGAGGTCGTTGTGTCATAGGCGCCACCGGGTGTTTTTTCACTCTCGGAAGTGATTGTAATATTATTTTTCGTGGGGACGCGAACGATTACGGAACGTATTTTTTTCTCAAGTAATTCTATTCCGAACGGGTCTGGACGGAATACCTGTGAATGGGGCTTTAGGTACCGACTGAAATCTTTAATGATGGCAGGGTTGGGTATCTCGATGTGTAAGTTTTTACGGAGGTAATATCGAGGGGAGGAAGGAGGATTTGGGCTTTGAGAAATAGGGAAGAACACAATAATGAGGCGAGCGTGTAAAATAATTGCTTTTGTTACGACTTACAACGATGCGGTCGTCAGCACGTGGCGACAGGTTGATGAACAACGAAGACTAGGCTGGGGCCCGGAAATGCGGCCGTCGTGGAGGTGGCGGTCCACTAGGGTGGTCCAAAAAAAGACATTTTCGAATTTTTGGGATTAGACTAAAAAATATTGTAGGCTACATGAAAATAGAAAGCCCCTATTTTTTTGTTTTGCCAAAAAATAATTAGTAGGACTACGCATTTCACTTTTCTCTCTTAGGGAGATTAACATGTAAAATGGCATTACTTTTTTCAACTACAATTCCGCAATAGAAGTTATGATTACATTTGTTTGAAACTTTAGGCATTTATTTGAATAAGAATAATAATGCATTTTATCATACTTAGATGTTTTAAAAATTTTATGTAAGAATTTAACAACATCGTCATTTTCCGTAAAATCGCAATATTGAAAACCATGTAACGGGCTTTCTATATATTTGTATCAACTTAAATTCTTACAAAATACAAGTTGCTTAACTAAGAACAGGTTTCTAAAGAAGAAAATGAAAACTTATAAAAATTTATTGGAGAAAAAGACTATTAAAAACATGAAAAATCATTAAATTTTGAGTTCGGCGACGCCTTTGGTTTAAGTATGAATACAATAGAGCAATATACACCAGTCAATCCGGTGACTCTACTCTTCTCTTAACTTGTTCCTCGGTGTTCCTCCTACTTATTTATGGCTCTTATTGCCTGAGCCTTCTTCACACCATAAGCATATATGGAATCAGAGGCAGAAATGAAATAAATTTAAATGCAAAGTAAATGAAACTAAATATTTATTGTAGTTTTATTTTTAAATTGGGATCATTACTTACTATCGATTTTTTTATTTATGAACATTAAACTGTTAGTAATGAATAAAAATTGAATAATTATCAATTAACAAATCATTAAAATGAATGATAATTATTAAATATTTATTATTATTTTTATTTTTTTATTATTTTTCGGCAAAACAAAAAAATACGGGCCTTCTATTTTTATGTAGCCTACAATATTTTTCAGTCTAATCTTAAAAATTCGAAAATGTCTTTTTTTGGACCACCCTACGGTCCACGTAGGAGCAGCTCAAAGCGAAAGGAAATCCTCTCTGTGAGGAAGGCGGGCGAAGCGAAAGCAAGTGGCACAGGACACTGAAACAAACACTGTTCCCTGAGGCGAGCAAACTCAGACTGAGCAACTGCTGTACTGTTGCTCGGGACTTCGGGTCCCCTCGGGGGATTCCGTTTCGTCTCGTGTGCGGCCCGGCAAACCTTTCGTGCAGGGTCGTACCGAGTCTCGAGTTATGGTCACAATTCTGCTACACCCCCTCCCCCCGCGGGGGTTCGGGTATATACCTTTAATTTCCGTCATGTGTTTGTCCAAGTCTAATATAGTCTCAAAAAAGACATTTAAACAAAAGTTTGCAAATTTGCTGGTTTCCACTTGAGGTTTGCTTCAATAATTTTAAATCTAGTCAGTAATCATGTTTCGGTTTCATGAGTATGAGCAAATTTGTCTGTTGAAGTTTAAGTCTGTTTTTTGTTTGTCTGTGGGGTCGATTGTCCTTTGAGTTTATTTTTATTTGAGTTCAATTGTTGCTTTATTTATTTAATAATTTTAAAAATTGTAAATCCCATTGGAACTATGTACTTTAGTTTATTAACAAAAAGTCAGTCAATTTGTTTCCTGTTATAGGATTTTTAATTCTGCGTTAAACTGGTTGTACTTCCTTTCTAAGGTTTGTATTTCTTCTTGTATTATCATCTTTTTCTTTTATCTCAGAGAAGACTGTTACTTCTATCTTGTATTAGGAGTAAAAATGCTGTTATCTTTCAAATTGTTTGTTAGAGTCGTTTTACCGTAGTTGTGTTCAGAGTGTTGTTTATAGTTTTTTTAGTTCGTTTGTGTCGCTAATGCCATTGATCCAGTGCTATTTTTACCCTTGTTTAAGTCTAAATATTCTGACTTAAACTCATTAATATTTTCCACGCCTATGTGCCATTATCTATATTTACATTTTCTAATTTAAAATCATTTAAATTCCATTCTCCAATGCTTTTTCCCTTTAGGTTTTTTAATTCGTAAATTGTTAGGGAAATTTTCTTTTTGATTATAAAAGGACTTTCGTATTTATCGTAAAGTTTACCTGCTTTTTTGTCGGCCTTATTTGATAGTTTTGTTACTACTTTCAGTACCCTATCACCTATTTTATACTCTAACAGTCTTCTCATTTAGTTATAAGTATTGGCCTGTCTTTCGTTCGCTTTGTCTACATTTTTCTGGACTTCCTCTTTTATATGTTGTAACCTTGTTGATCTATCTGTCCATTTGTCCTCATTTTGGAACTCTATTTCGCTATCGTTTTCGACATTTTTTCTGAGTGACTGAATTGGTTCTAATTCGCGACCTAAATTTAAGAATGCTGGGGTAAATTGGGTCGACGAGTTTTTGCTAGTATTTATTGCGAACTGCAAATCATCTATCTGTTTGTCCCAGGTGGAATGATCATTATATAAATAGGTTTTAATTATTTGTTTAATTGTCCTATTGCGTCGCTCGGTTGGGTTTGCTTGGGGGTAGTATTTTGGCTTTCTCGTGTGCCTGATACGAAATAGTTCTGTCAAATCTTTTAGAGTTTTATTTACAAATTCCGTGCCATTATCGGTGTGGAGAATCCTAGGTGTTCCCCAACGTGAAATAACACGTTTGTGAAATTCTGACTATTGTGATCCCGTTTGCTTTTGCTGGCCAGAAGTAGTACTCTGAAATTCTCGCGTGCGTTTTTTCGGAACCTAAATGTCCTGCTTGTATGTTATCGTGATTTCCTTTCAGAACTTGATTTCGTAATTTTTTAGGACGACGAGTTTCCATGGGTTAGAGTCTGGTAAAAAAGTAGATTTTAGTGGGTCAGTTCTGTAACAATAGAGTTGTGAATCTCTGATTCACCATTTTCCGTGTTCTTCCGGTATTTTTTCAACTTGTCTCATTTTTGTTGAGTACCATGCATCTGTTTTGTGGTCTACGTCCGCTTTCGGTTTTTCAGTACTACATGCTAATGCGAACGCTATATTTTTTGCTGGTTCTCCTGATCTCGAGAAAGCATCAGGGACTAAATTTGAACTACCTTTACGATATATGACTTCGTAGTCATATTCTAGTAATTCTAATGCCCATCTGGCTAGTCGGCCAGTGGAATTTTTTAGTTTATGGAGCCACTTTAACGCTAAGTGGTCCGTGATTACTTTGAAGCTGTACCCTTCTAAATATGGCCTAAATTTTCGTATGGCCCAAACTACCGCTAGGCATTCTTTTTCTGATGCGGAGTATCGATATTCCGCGTCGTTTAGGCTTCTACTCGCGCATGCTATCACGTAATTTACGCCATCAATTGTTTGCGTAAGTACGGCTCCTAACCCTGTATTGCTCGCATCAGTTTCGAGTTGGAAGAGTTGCGTAAAATCTGGGCAGGTTAATATTGGTGCTGAAGTTGAAAGGTCTTTAATTATTTGGAAAGCCTCATCTCGATCTAATCCCCAATCCCATTTTTTATCTTTTTTCAATAACCTGTTCATTGGTTCTATTATTTCGGTAAAGTGTAGGATGAATTTCCTGTACCAACTTGCCATCCCCATTATGCGCTGCAATTTTTTATTTTTTTTAGGTTTAGGGAATTCTAGGATTGGTTCGATTTTTCCTCGTCTATTTGAAGTCCTCTGTCGTTAACTTTAAAACCAAGGTATTTGATTTCTGAGCAGCCGAATTCACTTTTCTCCGGACTGATCGTTAAATTTGAACAGTTGATTTTATCTAATACGATATTTAAATATTTTAAATGGTCTTCGAAATTTTGAGTCACAATCACTATGTCGTCGAAATAACGAAAAACGTTTGGCTTCAAGTCTGGAGTAATAATTTTGTCCATAAGTCTCTGGAAAGTGGCTGGAGCATTGGTTAAACCAAATGGCGTCCTTTTAAATTGATACATACCTTTTCCAGGGACTGTGAATGCTGTTATTCGTTTTCAGTTTTCGTGTAATGGTATTTGTAAATATGCTAATTTCAAATCGATTTTTAAAATGAATTTTGCTGATCTTAAAGTGTTCAGTATTTCTGTCATGAGTGGAATTGGATAGAGGTCTTTTTTAGGAATATTGTTAACTTTTCTCAAATCTAAACAAAATCTGTAATCTTTCCCTGTCTTTTTTATCGTAACTATAGGGTTCGACCAATCAGAACAAGAGGGTTCTATTATATGTTGTTCTAATAATTTATCAACTGTTTGATCAATTATTTCTTTGATTGTAGGGCTCACGTGGTAATATCGCTGTTTGATGGAATCGTGGCCTTGGACGTCAATTTTATGTTTCGTTAAATGAGTCGCCTTACGTTCTTTTCCCTGGTGTATTTTAATTTTATTTTCTAAAAGTTTTTCTAGTTGAGATTGTTGGCTTTCGTTAAGCTCAACAATACCTTTGCAAGTTTCTGGCGAACAATTGTTTTGCTCGCCAATTTTTCCTAAGGTATCCGTAATATTATTTCATTTAATCGCTTCATTTTTGAAGTAAATTCATTGATTTCTATTATCGTTTTATGATATCTCATTCGCTTTTTGAGATTCCTTTCCTATTTTGTTTTTGATCAGTAACTTTTTTATTTTTCCAAAGGTTACTGTCACTATACTTATATTTTTCTTCGTATTTTTTATTATAAAATATTCTTCCGAATTATTTTTATTATTATTTCTTTTCATTCTTGGTTTGCCTAATGTATATGAGTCTTGAGTACTTGTGTCGTCGCTAGTTTCTGGGGTAAGGATGCTCTCAAGGGGTTGGAATTTGTTGCTCGTTGGAATGCTCATTAGGCTTGGGATATCCTTTATAGGGTTTTGTACCGGAATTTGGGCGTTTTTGGTTTTTTGGGATTGGTTATGATTGATAGGTACTATGGGGATTTCACTATCTTCTAACTTTGGACTATTTTTGTTTAGCTCTCTGGTACTTTTCAAATTAATTTTACCTCCGAATTTCGGTTTTGTATTTATTTTTCTGTTTTCTTCTTTGTTAATCAATGGTTCATTCCTAATCTTTACGTTTTTACCCTCCTTATTCTCTTTTGTTGTAATGTCAGGTTTAGGTTCGGGTTTGTTTTCGATTATTGGGATGGGGAGTGATTTTTGATAAGCTTCCATGGGATAGTAGGTGGGGGGTTTCCTTGGTAACATCCAGGTTGTCGAGTGATAATTTACGGTCATCCGTAGGGCTTTTAGCATGTCTGTGCCTAAAATACCTACGGAGTTTAATTTTGGGACTAAACTGAACATTTCATGTTTTGTGTGTTTTCCGACTCTAATTGGGATTACTACATGCCCAATTATGTCGACCGTTTCGCCGTTCGCGACCATTAATTTTCGCGAGACGGGTTTGAGAATTGCAAATTTTGAATTCTGGATTTTTTCCAGCAATTCCTTGACAGCGTATGAATGTGTGGCACCTGTATCTACTAGTATTCGAAATAAGCTACCTTCGAATTTTGTCATTGGATGAAAACGTGTTTCCGTTATTTCATCTTTATCCGAATTTAAGATTTCCGGCGTTTCGGTGCTAGGTTTTAGTATTGTTGGCCCTAGTACCCGCACTTCCAGTTTCCCTGATAATACGCGTAACTAGAGCCTCATACGCGCGCTCCGCACGCGACCAACTTTATTACCTTTAATTATTTTATTTATAAATGAAGTTCAATAAAATACCATGAAATTAATTTTTACTTCAATAATTTTTATTTGTACATGGCTTCGCATGGATACCCTCTCACGATGCAGAATAAATAATTGTGCAAATCTAAACATTTTCATGCAACTTTGGAAAAAAACCTAAAAATGTTGGCGCGTACAAATTTTCATAGAAATACACAGTAAGTGATCTCGACTCGAGAAGAGTCCAGGGGTCAAGCTATTTCCAGCGTGCATAGCACTCGGATGGATGACCATCTGCGACGTATACGGCAGTGTTCTGCATTCGCTACGTTTTAACCTCGGTTTTAATTAATGTCGAACAGGATGTTCGACGGGAGAGTTTTTTCGACAAACTGCCAAACTCTTAATTTGCTCATTAAAATATTTTAAATAACTAATAAATCTTGGAAACTTGAAGAGCATAATGAAGTCATCGGAAAGATATTCTTAGTTAATTTTGTTAAAAAGTTCGTTGAAAAAAAAATATTAATAATAACTAAAATAAAAATAAAATAATATAATAATATAAAAAAATATTCGTTGAAAAATAACCAAATTCTGATTTTTCTTATGAAATTTGTTTAAATATTTAATAATACTTGTGAAATTACAAAACAGCATAGAAAAGAGCATCGGAAAGACAATGTTAGTTGACTCCGTAAACAAATTGTGTCTATTCCTTTTGAAAAATACCCAAACTTTGAATATGTTTATGAAAAATATTTAAATAATGAATAATTATTGTGAATGTGGAAAGTAATGTACGAAATTCTTATTTGAACGTAGACAAACTCTGAATGTTTGGAAAAATTGTTTAAATGACTAATAATTATTATAAATTTGCAAAGTATGTTAGGAAATAGTCTTCGAAAAGACATTCTTAGTTGCCTCCGATTCGCTGATAATAATAATTGTTCAAATAATTAATAATACTTGTGAATTTAAAAAGTATCACAGAAAAAAGTTATCGAAAATCTATTCTTACTTGATTAATTCTCTAAAAATATAGCCTGTTGGTTGATAAATAACCAAACTCTGAAGTTGTTTATGTAAATTGTTTAAATAATTAATAATTCTTGTAAATTGACAAAGCAACATAGAATGGAGTCATCAGAAAAACATTGTTAGTTGAATCCGCGAACAAATTGTTTCTATTCCTTGAAAAATACCCAAACTCTAATTATGTTTATGAAAACTGTTTGGATAAATGATAATTATTGCAAAAGTGCAAAGTAATGTAGGAAAGTCTTATTGGAAATACGTACTTTTTTGTTTCCGTAAACAAATTGAGCCTACTCGTTGAAAAATGGCCGAACTCTCAATTTGTTTATGAAAATTGTTTAAATAATAATTAATTCTTTGAAATTTGCAGAGCATCATAGAAACATATGACCGGAAATATATTCTTACAAAACATAGTAAAGAGTTATCGGAAAGACAATGTTAGTTGACTCCGTAAAGAATTTGTTCTGAATGTGTTTATGAAAATTGTTTAAATAATTAATAATTATTGTGAATTTGCAAATTACCGTAGAAAAGAGTTATTGAAAATACATTCTTAGTCATCCCGTAAACAAACTGAGCCCATTCTTTGAAAAATGTCCGAACTCTTAATTTGTTGAAATAATTAATAATTATTGTAAATCTACAAAGCATGATAGAAAAAGTCATCGGAAAGATATTCTTAGTTAATTCTCGAAAAAACTGAGCCTATTCGCTGAAAAATAGTCAAATGTTTTATTTTCTTATGGAAATTGTTTCAATTTTTAATAATTATTGTAAATTTACAAAGAAACACAGAAGATAGTCATCGGAAAGATATTCTTAGTTGACTCCGTAAAGGAATTGTGCCTATTCTTTGAAAAGCAGCCAAACTCTGAATATGTTTATGAAAATTGTTGAAATAATTTATAATTATTATATATTTGCAAAGTATCGTAGAAAATAGTTATTCGAATTACATTATTTCTTGATACCCTGAACTAATTCATCCTATTCGTTGAAATAAGACCAAGCTCATAATTTCTTTCTGAAAATTGTTTAAATAATTAATAATTCTTTGAAATTGGCAAAGCATCATACAAAAAAGTCATCTGAATGATATTCTTAGTTAATTCTATAAAAAATGTAGCCTATTTGTTAAGAAATAGCCAAACTCTAAATTTGTTTATGAACATTGTTTAAATTATTATTAATTCTTGTAAGGGACCCCGCACACATCTATGGAAAATATGGTCCCGGTCAAATTGGCTGAAACTCTGGTATAATGTAGTTTATAATATCCTGATCAAATAAAGTCCTTAGACACTGGGTCCAAAAAACGCTAGGTTTCGATATAGAAGGGACCAAATGTCACTTTTCATGGACGCGAGAGGAGTTTCACGGACCCTCGAGGACATGTAATGAAATGACATGGCATACCATGATACATCACATGACACATGACATGACCTGATATGACGCATGACGTGACACATATAGCATAACAAATGACAAATAACATGACAATACACATTACATGACGTGACACATGACATGACATGACACATAGCATGAAATTATCAATGACATGACATGACATATGAAATGACACGTACCATGACAAATGACGCATGAGATGATATGGCATGACACGACACATGACATGACATATGACATGACACATGACATGATATGACACTTGACATGACACATACCTTGACAAATGACATGACATGACACGACATGACATTTTATGACACATGACATGATATATACCCTGAAAAATGACACATGAGATGACATGATACATGATATGACAATGCACATGACATAACATGACAGATGACACGACATGGCATGAAAAATGACATGAGACATGAAATGACATATGACACATTACATGACATGCCAAAACACATGAAATGACATTTCATGTTATGTCGTGTTATGTGCTATGTCATGTATCATGTCGTGCCATGTGTAATGTCATATCTTGCCATTTTCCGTCATATTATGTCTCGTGTCATGCCACACATGACACATGGAACATGATACATGACATGACATATAACACATGACATAACATGTAATATGATACATGACATATGACACATGCCATATAACACATGACATAACATGTCGTATGATACATGACATGACATTTCATGTGATACATGACATGACATTTCATGTGATACATGACATGATATGACATGCCATATGGCACATGACATGAAATCTCACATGGCACATGACATGACATAACACATGGAACATGAAATGACATGACATCTCATATGTCATGTCGTGTTATGTGCCATGCCATGTCATGTGTCATATGTCATGTGATGTGATGTCATGGAATTTTATGTCAGGCTATGTCGTTTCAGTTCATTTCATCTCATCTCATGTGTCACGTAACATGCCATGTCATCTCATGCAATCTCGCGTGTCAAGTGACATGTCATATGTCATGTCTTGTGTCTTGTTTTGTGGCTTGTCTTGTGTCATTTCTCGTGTCACGTCTTGTATCATGCCATGTGTCATGCCATGTCATGTCATACGTTATGTCATCTCATGTATCATGTCATGTCAT